>JAVSBV010154807.1:0-15012 GCA_033117975.1 Parotocinclus spilosoma
TATATTTGATCACTTATTTTTGGACATTTTAGGGGAAGCTGAGCTTCCCTTGCAGTCTTAGAGCAATCGCCACTGGTGTAATTTAATCAATCCCTGCTTCTGTTTCTGTCGTTTAAACTTGTAAACTGAGATCCACAGAGATCCATCTTGCTGCGCATGAACCCTACGTGGATCCTTTAACCGCTATCGGGATAGTCCAATGAGCAACAAAGGCTTGGTTGGAGGGCGGGGCGTCGACCGTGCGCAACAGCCAATCGGTTCACGCACTTCTTCTCGCTTTTGTCCCGCCCACTCGCTTTATATTCAAGTTTCAGTCTTCCCAGTTCCTCCCTATGGTAATTCTGACCAGGGTTGCCAAATGAATCAAATCTAACTAGCTTATCCATAGAAAACATTCTGTTGTAACCCAATTTAAAAGCACATTTTGTTTAATCTTTACATGTTCAAAACCTCGTGTAGTTAAAGTGTCATTTTCTATAGTTTCAAAATTGTTTTAACCTTCATGCAACGTTATAAATAAGTTACAAATGAAGTTCGTCGTGTCTTTGGCATAATCATTAGGATCTGGCAACCCTAAAACTGGCTCTGGGCAATGAAAAGAGAGAGCGAGAGAGGGAGAGAGAGAGAGAGAAAGGAAAGAAAAGAAGTAAGAGAGGAGACTGAAGAGAGAGACAGGCTAAGAGCGAGAGAGGTACAGTGAGAGAGAAGGGAGAGCAGGGGTCCGTTCATTCCTCACGGCAGCGTATTTACCTGATCGACTGATCGGATTAATTGTTTAATTGATTGAGCGCGCGCTTTGCACCATGGACCATCATCATCATCCTCATCAACATTATGACGGAGAAGGGACCGACTACATGCAGCAAGAGGACGACTGGGACCGGGACATGCTGCTGGACCCCGCCTGGGAGAAACAGCAGAGGAAGGTGAGAGTGCGAGAGAGAGTGAGTGAGAGAGAGAGAGAGAGAGAGAGCGAGAGCGAGAGAGAGAGAGAGAAAATCCCTGTGCTGTTTACTCCCCGCAGATGGACTAGTGTGATCGTGTATTAAGAGTCAGCTCTTCTTCCTCATCAGCGCACTTTTTATAACCAAGTGGCTGCACATCACACACTCCAGCCATCCCATAGAATATACCTGCAGTGTTTTATTAAACACCCACGCCTCGTCCCTACTCACTCTAGTCGTTCCTCATCTTTCACATCACACACCGCCGAGGAAGTCTTGAGGAACCCTTTTTTGTTAACGCAGCATTTTTGGAGACATCACTCCTGATTAGGACTGGCTCATTTCCCATATTGCACCTATTCACTGATGCATTCCCTTAGGCTGTGTCCTGTTTCCATACTTGTTCATGACAAGTATTGATCAGAACTCCTTTACTTCCGTAATGTGGAAGCCTGTGGTCCCTGTTGGTCTTTAGAGTGCACTATATAGGGTGGAGGAACTGTTGGGTTATATCCTGTGTAGTACCATTGCTTAATGTCTAGTAACCCAACCTAAATGTATATGGAGTTGGAAATGGATAATGAATAACCATTGTTTAACTCTGCTTGTGTGTTGCACCTTTTTGCCCCAATAGGGTGTAGGTTTTTAAATAAGAGTAGCAAACGATACCTACTCACTAAAGGAGATTTAGTGCACTATATTGGGTGTTACAGTGTTTATTTTGTAACGTATTTAGTGAAACTGCATTTGGGTGAAACACTGAATGGGTGTCCTATGTAGTGTGCTTATATGTTGGAGCTATTTGGGTCCCCGGTAAAAAATAAAACTCCCAAATTCAACCTTAATTGGTTCCAGGCTGTTTGAATTCATATTTGAAGTCGGAATTAAATTTGATTTCAGAACTTCAGACGGACTCCGATGACGGGTCATATTTCGCACAGGTTTTATCGCTGTTCCAAGTTGAACACAGCAGTGCTGCTAGAGTTTCTTAACACCCCGTTGCCACTAAACATAGTCTGCCAAACAAAAATGTCCAGCATCCTGTAGGCAGTATCCTGTGAGCACTGATGGAGGATTATAGGATGACTAAGACAAGCTGTGCAACAACAGATGAGCTCAGATTTGACATCTACAAGATGTGCTGGATAAAATGGGAAGAAACTGGGGAGTGTAGTGAACTGTGACGGGTGTAGGAACCATTGTGCTTCAATGGACTGTACTGGGTTATAAACCATTGTTTAAACCAGACATAATTGTATTGCTATATTAGATTACAATGTGTTATCCAGGTGTAGGGTGTGAGGAGCGGTTTGGGATACAGCCCTTGTCTTCTAGTGAGCATGAGTGCATGAGGGAATGTTAAGGAAGTTCTCGAAAGAAGGAACACTGTTAAAATCTCATCCTTTCTCTAGTAAATAGGAGTTGCGAGAGGAAGTGCAGATCTAGGAAAGTATTTGGAACGTGTCCGAACTGTTGGCTCCCACACTTTTACTTTCTTCCCTTTTTGCTGAACGGCGAGGGGAAGGAGGGGAAAAAAGTGAGCAGCCTGCGGTTAGGGCAGGGCTAACGGGATCCAGCCTGCCCAAAAATGGAAATAACAGGCCGGCAAGGCGACGAATGCTGCTGCTGCTGCTGCTGCCTGCTGCTGCTGCTGGAAAACTTTTCCCCCCTCGTTTCCCTTTTTTGAGTGAGAGACTGCAGCCGGTCATTCCCCAAATTATGTCATCATCAGGGAGCTATTCAGAGGAAGGGTGAACACTCAGGTATGTGAGGGAGCAGGAGTCGATCCATTCACACTGCAGAGATGCTGTCGAGTTTTATAAGGAGGGCACTACAGACAGCTGGTTGTATTTCTTTAGCGGCGTATATAAATACAGGGTATCAAATAAAGCCTTTATGCTCTAGATGGTGTCAGTAAACAGGGTGAGTCAAAAGTCACAGGACACGTGCTACGTCATTGACTTTTCATAAAGAAAGGCTGCCAAAACCATTGTGGAGGTTTCTTTGCCGGTACTTTGTCTTTAGGCGATCACTACAATACTGGCGTATTGTCCATCTGGTTCAGATCTGGTTTCACTGAACTTGACTATGAGGGATGTCAGTTTGATGGTCAACAGTTTGATGGCCTTTCTGGGTGTTGGTTGTTGAAGTTTGTTGCTATGATACAGCAGCTACGTTCTCTGGACATCAGAATTGTCAATTCCACCTTTAGTGTCCTGTAATGAACAATAACAGTTACAAATTTTAAACCACAAGAGTTAGTGCAAATCTGATTGTGACAGTTCTGATATGCTACATGACCTTCTACTCATTGGAAAATCTTGCCCTTGATCCAATATGGGGGCTTTTAAGATGCCGGCCATGTTCCGGACATAATCTAAAAGATGGGCCCCCTTACCCATTACTTGCTGGGGTATTCAGATATGCCCCATATCTTTATATATAACATAAAATATATATCATATATTTTCTCTTTTGTTTCGGAAATAAAAGGGTGTCCTGTGACTTTTGACACCCTGCATATTGATAGAGATCCCTCATGTCCCTAGTTTCCCCAAATACATACAATGTTATGTACTGTTTACCTTATTTGATCTCCATCAGTTTAGCGGTTTGTGTTCTGATTGCCTGACAGCACCATGGACAATAAGTATTGATGTCAGATGTGCATGACATAATGTATAAACAGTATTGTGCAAAAGGCTTAGGCATTCTATATTCCTCTATTTCTATCATCCTTACACTTATTTAAGTGCTTTACTGCTCAATGAACTTCAAAGTTCTATAAATACAGACTGTAGTCCATCTGTTTCTCACAGCAGTGCTGCTGGAGATTTAAAACACTGTTCGCTCAATGTTCTCTTTATAAGAAACATTCAACATGCCACTCCACCTTGTAGATAAAGTCAGAGACGGCAGCTCATTTGTTGTTGGTTATGCATTATTTGTTCAGGATGCTGGTGGCTGGACTATTTTCAGTCCAGCACTAAGAAACGTTGTTGTTAAAAAAACAAACAAAAACCCCCAGAAAACAAAGACTCCAGCTGCACTGTTGTGTGTAATTAAGTCATACCAGCACAACACACACTAACATCAGCACACCAGGGCCTCTGCAGTACCAAGAATGATCTACTGCCCAAATTGTACCAGATCTGTGAGGGTCCTGACCATACAGAGTAAAGGACTTGTGTAGAGAAACAGTTGAACTACAGACTCTAATTGTAGAACTACAAAGTGCAATGAGCACTAAATCAGGAATAAGCACTTCTTAACTGAAAACTGAGACTTTCAAGCTTCAGATTCGAGGCTCAGACTCCAACCTTTTCAAACTTACAACTGGACTCGAACGCTAGAGACTTGACTCGACTTGGCTGTCACCCTTATTGACCTGCAACACTTTAGTCTCCAGCGTACGAGGCAGATCGAGTCATACGTCTCTAGTGTACAAGTTATGACTTCCGCAATACAGCTAGAATCTGACCGTCCCGGCCTGCTGCAGAGACTCTCATTCATTCATTCATGCTTTCATTTCCAGCTGCTTAGATTACTGCAGATTTCTCTTCCTACCGCCACCAGCTTTTCACTACGTCATAAACTTCAAATGGTTCTGAATTCTGCAGCTCGTCTTCACTCTCTCACCCGGTCACAGCAACACATTCCGCTAGTTCTCTGGGGCCCTATAAAAGTCAGCATCCAGTTTAAAAGTCTTCTGCATGCATACAGAGCTCAATAATCTTGCTCCTTCTCATCTATCTGACCTTCTTCATCCCTACAAACCCACGCTTACTCTAAGATCTCCTCCAACCAGGCTCCCTTTTATATATACAGCAACAAGCAGTCCCAGACCAATACTCGTAGAGGTCTCAGGAGTGCGTTTTACTTCTTGATAAATTTCTGAACATTGATTTGTTGTTAGAATCATTTGACCCAATGATAATGACCTAATAATCAGCAATATTAGGTTTGCCTTATTTACCAAGGAGGGTACATACCGCACCCCAAGCAGGGTAGGAAATATTTGCTTCTAATTGTTATGTAGCTAACAGCAAGTCTAGGCAGACACGAGCGTTTGTGTGTGTGTGTGTGTGTGTGTTTGTGTGTGTGTAACAGCTCAAAGGTATGTTTTCTCTGCTGAAATTCTCCTGCATTCCATTCATTCTGCTTTCCCTAGAGGCCTACACTCAAACATCTGTACAAGGAAACAGCTGGTACTTAATAATAATAATAATAATAATAATAATAATCTCCATGCTAACTTAATTGTGTATACTACATACTTACCTTGTTCAAAGTGGGTGCAGGACAACTGCTGAGTTTTATGAAGAACGTATGCATTCTGTCTGGAGGAAAGACTCCATTGGAATGTGCCCACACACACACACACACACACACACACACATGGAAACACACACACACAAGCGCCCACAGGCACATTTTTGGATGAACGAAACCTTCTGCCTATTTACCCACTTTGTGAGTGTAATGATTTGTGTGTGTGTGTGTGCGCATGTATGTGTGTGTGTACGGTGAGGGCGATAACTGGGATATTGTAATATTTTGTATTGCAAAAAGGTCAGCTTGAGAGTGTATGGGAGGGTTGTTTGGCACACACAGACACACATGCGTACAGGCGCTGTCTGGGGCTTCACAATCCATTAGAGGAAATGTTTGCAGAATTGTTCCATTTAGGCTTGTTATTGGGATTATAGAGATGTAATGGGGCAGCATGGTGGCTTGGTGTAATAGGGGCATATGGGACTGTAGTGACCTAGTGGGTAGGACACTGGACTATGGACCGGAAGGTCCAGGGTTCAAATCCCACCTCTGCCAAGCCACCGCTGTTGGGTCCTTGAGCAAGGCTCTTAACCCACAATTGCTTGGATTGTGAGATTGTATAAATTGTGAGTCGCTCTGGATATGTGCTTCTGCTAAATAATGTAAATATAAATTTGGAGGTTAGCCCCGCTGCCTTACAGCAAGAAGGTCCCGGGTTCAATCCCAGGGTGGAGCGACCTGGGTCCATTCAGTGTGGAGTCTGCATGTCCTCCCCCAGTCCAAAGACATGTGTGTTAACCGATGTCTCTAAAGTGCCCCTTAGTGTGTGACTGTGTGCGTGACTGTGTAGGTGGGCCCTATGATAGATTGGCTCCTCGTTTAGGGTTGTTCCTGCCCTTGTGCCCAGAGGCTGGCCTGCAAGCCCGGAACTATAATGGATAGTGGATGGAACTATAATAGTGTATTTTCATGAAGCAGCATGCCTACAATGACAGTGGCAAGAAAAAATCCCCAGACTTTGAGGAAGGACTCTTGGAAAGACCAAGGATCATGAAGGGAACCAGTTTTCAAGGGAGACCTACATTTTATATGTAATAAACTTAATTAATGAAACGGGAACAGTAAATTAATGAGGACTATAATAAAATAGAGAAAAAACACACCCAGATTGAAATGTTGGATTACTGCTCTGTCTCAGGTAAATATGTAAATAATTATATATGGAATTTGATTAGACACTGGGTCTTTGCTACAAGATAATGTAAAAGTGCCCCACCTGCTGCCCTGTAAAAAGGCTCTTAGAGGCTGCTTTTGGGTAGTGTAGCTCTTTGTGTGAGATCATTGACTGCTAGTCATGTCTACTACGCATTCCATGACATTTGCCCAGCGTCCAGACTGAGAAGCGGCGCATCGTTGAAATGAGAGAAGCAGGATGGTCGTTTCAATGAATTGCCTAGCTGTTAGGAGGTGTTGGGAGAAGTGGTTCTGTGAGGGCATGCACACACAGCGAACAACCTTTAGTGAGGAATGTTTGACCCTGTTGGACACAGGTGGCACCTTCACTACACTCCTCCGGCTCTGCCGAGACCATTTCCAGGTGGTTAGCAGAAGGAAATTTGTTGTTACTGCGCCCATTATGTGTCCTGCCATTGACTGCCAGCCAATGTCGCCTTCGTTTGCAGTTTACTTGTGAACCAGAAAACCTGGACTGCTATGAAATGGAACCATATTGTTTTTAGCGACTAATCCAGGTTCTGTTTGGGATCTGAGTATGGAGGAGTCGCTGCTGGTGTCAATGCCCCAACTGCTGGTGTGTTGATCTTGTGGGGTTCAACCCATTTGATGCTCGGTTACCTGTAGTAGTGATACGAGGGACACTAACAGTTCAGTGACATATGTGTTGCCTCAAATGGCAGGGCTTCCAACTGACATTTTTCAGCAGGGTAATGCTTGCGTAAAAATTTTGTTGACGTGTCATGCTCAGTCAGCTGGAGGAGAGAAGGGGGTAGTGGGTTTGTGCATGTCAGAACTTGAGCCAGCATACCTCTTGACCATATCACTCTTCTCCTCTGTGTGTGTGTGTGTGTGTGTGCACGTGTGTGGTCACACTGATAACACTTTCTCATTTTTTGTATGCACAGGTATATCAGTGTGTCTGACTCTCTCACTTGTTCTCTTATTTCTCTCTGGCTCTCTGGTGAGGTTGCTTGTCCAGACATGCCCATATAAGGTTATGTGAGGTACACAAGGCACCTTAACTCCTCCCTACATACTTTCGCCCCCATTTTTCTTCCAGGCCTATCAGATAACACTAACTAGTTCCATCATCTCCTTGATTTTGAGAAACAGAGAGAAAATACAACTGACTCCTAAACTCTATGCATCATTAATAATATGAGAACCAGTTTATAGGGTTTTTTTTTTGTAGATTATTGACTTTTGGGGGTGGAGCTTGCTGTACTAAACCACAATTTAATTTCTATCGTCCTGAACTTTGTACTTATATACACTGCTCACAAAAATTAGGGGATATTTCGTTATGGGATATTTTATTTTGAAATTTCCTCTAATTTTTATGAGCATTATACTTCGTTGAGGTTATTTATTCAAAATGTATTTTTTAAATTTAAATGTATTTTTTTTACATATACATGTATGTTCTAAAAAATGTCGTACATCACCATGGTAAATGAATGAAACATTTTAAAATGAAACTTCTCAAATTCTGACCACTGTTTTATATCTATTTTATTATAACTACTTTCACTCAAAAGCTATAAATAATCTTAATGTTATCATTTAACATGCATAAGCTACAAGCCGTATCGGCTACCAAGTTCCAGGCCTTTTTTAACTTGCAGGTCTGTTTCACGTGATTGGTCACTGAAAGGTTCTTATTTTTAAACCGTTGGGACTAACTTGGTGAAACTGGAATCGACTTTCCTGTTAATTCGCTGAATGCAAATGCACAGTGGTCCACATGCTGCGCTAGGACCTTTTTTTTCACTACTATACACGCAAGTTCATAAAGATACAGTTACATTTATGTCATTTGGCAGACGCCCTTATGCAGCGCAACTTACAATTCATACATTATTACAATCCAAGGGGGCAGCATGGTGCCGGCAAGAAGGTCCCGGGTTCAATTCCAGGGTGGAGCGGCCTTGGCCTTTTATATGTGGAGTCTAGATGTCTTCTCCATGTCTGCGTGGGTTTACTTTGGGTACTGTGGGTATATTGTGGGTACTCCGGTTTCCTCCCACAGCCCAAAGACATGTGTGTTAGGTGAATTGGTGTCTCTAAATTGACTTGTATAATAATGTAAAATAATGGAAAAAATATAACATTTAACTTTAAAAATGTACTTATATAGTTCCATATATTTTAATGTCTTTATCCTGATGCACTTACAATGAAGCTGAGCTGTTAAGGGATCAAATGGTGTCCGGGATTTGAATACACAAATACTGCAACAAATACGACTCCTTAAGTCACCTAAAGTAAGTCCCTCAGGTATGATTACAGTCAATTACACATTACATATTTCATTCTACAGTCTCCTGAACCTGGATACTTTTAGGCTTTGGTTTGTTATCGCTTGGGACACATCAGTCAAGTGGACTGAGACCCACCCAACATTTCCAAGTGAATGGTGTGTGTGTGTGTGTGTGTGTGTGTGTGTGTGTATTTATGACTAGTCTTGAAATGAACTTGGATGTTGCTGGATGGCCACTGATGCCGATAAGCGACATTAAAGAAGCCAAATAAACAAACAAACTTACAATCCAAGCAATTGTTGGTTAAGGGCCTTGCTCAGGACCCAACTGTGGCAGATGTAGGATTTGAACCTTGTGGTCCATAGTCCAGTACCTTACCCAGTAGGCCACCACAGTCCCACCACAGATATTTACCATGACACTCGAGTAGCTTCAAAGACATTTTCCTGTTCTCCTTGCTTTGCTGCCGTTTGTCCACAGATAATATCTTTGGTGTTTTCTGATTGGATGACTAAATGAATAAGAGCATTTTTACATATTCAAGTGAAATAACTTTGGCCTCAGTTTCCTTATCTGAGGGAGGAAGGGTCACATGACTGCTCATCTCCCTGCCGCTTCAGCAGCACCCCCTGTCGCTCGTTTAAGGCATGTGCATAGATTCTTTCTTGAGTTCTTTCTCACTTATTTATAAGTTATATATGGGTCCCATCTGATCCTGTCCATGCTCCATCACTGTCAGTGTGTTTTGGCAGTCTTGGGGGACCATACACCTTACTGAACAGTTAATGTGGGGGCACTCTCATCCAGTTTAACATGCTTCTGTTCATCTCCAGGAACATATCACCTGCTTCTCAATCACAATAGTCAAGTTTGTTTGCGTAACCGAACAACTTTCTTTGACTTTCAATTTGCTTTTCTGATGCTTTTGTTTAATGAAATTAAACCCCCTCATGTTTGTGAGCAGTGTATATTAGCCACCCACAGCTCTAAATGTGTCCTGTGGCAACGCACTTAGTGTTCTGGGTTAATGGTATGTGTGTGTGCAGCAAATTGTGGTGTTCAGATTAGAAACATCTGTATAGGAAACCTGGCCAACATGGTAACTAATCTGTGTAAACACACAGCCTATACACACTACCGAGCTATAAACTGTAGTAGCCTAGCTTCATGCTGCTACTCTGCCTATAAAACTCAGTGCCCCCAACCACCTTCTCCATCAGCAACCTGAGACATGGTACACATTTTTAGAAATGTTACAAACAAGAGTAAATCCAGGTAAACAACAAGGCAAAACATCGTTTTAAAACATTTTCTTTACCTCAATTTGACTTTATTACCCACAGAGATTGTAGCTGGCATCACATTACTTTGCAAGCTCATTCTTTTTGACCCTTTTTAACATTTCTTTCTTCTTTCCTCACCATCTTCTCCCTCCCCCTTGGGTGTAATCGCGCTCCAATTTCTGCATCCGACGTTTTAAATTAAAAGCCCTCTGCAGAGTCATGGCATTTTATAAAGCTGTAAAGCAGCGGTGGTAATTAGACTTAGACAGAAATTAAGGGATTTCAGTATGGGATATTTCAGTTTGAAGTATCCCCCAATTTTTGGAGCATCTCCATGTCTCCATGGGACCTACAATTATTAATATTGGTATACATCCAAGAAAAAATTTTCTTTTCAATTAATTTCTCACTAAATCACACTGATCACAAAAGTTAGGGGATGTTTCAGTTTAGAAAGATGCCACTTATTTGCGTCGTCGGCAAGAAATGGCTACTTTTACACGTAGGTGTGACCAGTGACGTTTTCAAATTACAACAGAAAGAACAGATCCACCAGACTGTGTGTTAAATCTGTAATATAAAAAAGTTCTTGTTTATTTCTAGACATAGTGTTTTTATGAGGGCAAACTGCAAACTTTAATATTTGGCGATACCAATATCAGACTGATACACTGCTCCCACCTCTTGAAACACTGGTGTTGTTCTCCTTTTATAATCCTTCAACTAACAATAACTCCACACAGCTGACATGATGACCACACTGCTAACTAACAGTTTTTACTCGAGTTCCAGCTATTGCTGATGTAACACATCTGTTTACGGCGTGTTGTCCAAATTGTAGTAAAGCAGAGACATGATAGGAAAGATACCGGTTAAACTGTTATTCCCCCCATCCGATCTCCGATCCAGTGATTTTGCCACATATCCGCCCAGTACCGATACAGAATATCGGATATTATAATATATACAGCCCTAGATTTTATACACATGTAGAATGATATGACAAAATATATTTAATAAAAAACAATGATATAGCTTGCGATTAGACGTATGCAGGTACAATTGATTTGTAAAAACAAAAACATCTGACATGCATGCCACAGAACGTTCTGTAACTGCTCCAGCAACATGATGTAGCATGGGTGGATGCAGCGGATGACTGCAAGTCAATAGACCTTTCATGTGCTGTGTAATCAGTGTATAAATGATAATAGTGCAGATAAAGGAGCCAAATGGGTGTGCAATACACACACCGGGGTGTTATTGTTTCATTTTATGTAACAAGTAAGGAAAAAGAAACGCAATGTGTTTTCTGTTTACATTGGCTTTTATTTCATTGCAGAGAGTATGAATCCAAGATCTCTTTTTTTTTTTTTGGTCTGGTCAAATCATTTCATTTGTTAATAAAGATCTATTCGTGCACTTCAGACATGTGAAACGTTCCAAAAGGGGGTAGTAATGGGATAAAAAAAGATTTGATTTCAAATAGTTGATGTCAAAATGCGATTGTTATCATGATTTGGTACAAAAGCAGCATCTGAAAGGCTGAGGATCTCCAACAAATGGGTAAGAAAATAATTGAAAAGTTGAAATGGATGACTAGTTGAAATGTTCCTTAAAAAAGATTGGAAGGGATTTGCATATTCGTTCCTCTACAGTACATACTATCTTTATGCTATTTAAGGAATCTGGAGGAATTTCAGCTTGCACTGAAGGTCTGTGATCTCTGATCCCTGAGGTGGCACTCCATTAAGCACCGGCGTTCAACTGTAGCAAGGAATTACTTTGGTAAACCTTTATCAAGCATAAACTGTGGTGGCCTAGTGGGTAAGACACTGGACTTGCCACAGTCTGCCACAGTTGGGTCTCTGAGCAAGACCCTTAATCCACAATGGCTTTGGATTGTAAGACTGTATTAATTGTAAGTCGCTCTGGATAAGGGTGTCTGATAAATATGGCAATGTAAATATACAATACAGAGTTACATTCACAAATGCAACTTAATTGTGGAAAAATCGAAGCCTCATGTTAACCATATCCAGAAGCGTTGTTGACTTTTCTGGGCTCACAGGAATCTGGGATGGACCATCACACAGTAGAACCAGATCTCATTTTTTGGAGGTAACCAACAATGTGAGCTCCGGACCAAAGACTATCCAGTCCAGACTGCCATTAGGAACAAGTCTAAAAACCAGGCTTTGCATGTGCTTTTTATTAGGTACATTGTTCGACTGTTTTTGAAAGCAAATTATAACCCATTCAGCCAATCACATGGTAGCAACTCTGTGTATTTTGGCAAGTAGACATGGCCAAGACAAGGATCTGTGCAGCAACATTTGGTGTCAGGTAGGGTCAGAATTTGGTGTAAACAACACAAAAGCATAATTCATCCTGCTTTGTGTTTATGGTTCATGTGTAATGATATGGGGGGGGGGGGTATTTTCTTGACCCACTTTTGATACCGCTTGAGCGTTGTTTAAACACCAGAGCTTACCTGAGTATTGTTGCTGACCATGTTTATCCCAGTGTGCCATGGCACAAAGCTTAAATCAGCTCAAAATGTTTTTGATATGACATTGAGTTCAATATAGTCAAATCCAATAGAGCACCTTTCTGATGTGGTGGAGTTTGGCATCATGGATGTGCAGCTGACAAAGCTGCAACTGTGTGATACTGTCATGCCAGTATGGACCAGAATGCACCTTGATTACAAAAATTAGGGGATATTTCACTTTATTTGCGTCGTCGGCAAGAAATGACTACTTTTACACACAGGCGTGACCAGTGACGTCTTCAAATTACAACAGAAAGAACAACATTAAACATTATTAAATCAATGCCACAAAGAATTAAGGGATCCAGGGGAGAAAAAAAGGGATCTAAGCCAGTACTAGCAGACTGTACCTAATGAGGTGGCCGGCGAGTTGTGGTGCTGTTGAATGCTATTCAGCTCCTTAAAAACACAAAAGATTTTTTGCAGCGATAGTACTGGGTGAGATCCAACATAGAAGTAAGAGAGTCAGCTACAGTCTGGACCCAGAATGCAGCGTAGCTCGTCAACATGCCATCTATTTTGAGAGAGTGGAGTTGAAAAGTATTCTGGATTATGACCTCAAGTGTTCACCGGAGTTGAACTAGCCCATCGTGCTGTCGTTGCCCAGACGTTGTTAATTACTGGATCAAAACCTTTTAATCCCTGTCTGACAGATGCAAAACCAGTTTCGAGTTATTTGTGTTCCGTAATGTAGTGACAATCATTTTAACATGCAGGCGCTGGCTCATGGACTACAACAAACTGGAAACAAACAGATCCAGCTAACCACACAAACATTCAGTTAGGACAAATCAAACTCTCATTAAATGGAATGTCAATAAGTTTACAGGCTTTGGCAACCCATTATAGGCCATTGTAATTAAAACATGCTGCCCCAAACTTGAGCTCAATTTAAATGGAAAGAGCTTGTTTTCATGATGTGCACTGCTGCAGAGTTCTAAAGCATTGTACTCTGTGCCATGTACATCTTATAACATGATGGCTTTAGTTTATTATGGAGCTGTATGTTTGGGCAGCACGGCTTGCTAGGTAGCGCTGTCGCCCGATAGCAAGAAGGTCCTCCGTTCGATCCCAGGGTGGTCCCGGTGTGCGTCTGGGTGTACTCCGGTACCTCTAACAGCCCAAAGATATGCGTTAGGTTAACTAATTATGTTGAAATGGCTCAGCCTGTGTGTGTATAAGTATGTGTGTGTATACGCTGCTCACAACAATTAGGGGATACAGTCGAATTGGGTTAATTGGACCACCAGTTAATGGGACCAAATCCTAAAGTACCGAAACAAATCCTATTATATACGTGTAATGTTATTAGCTTATTTATACCAAAATTCAGCTTAATCGGACGTGAGAGAATAAGAATAGGAAAAATAATTCACTGGAATCGACTGTATTTCAAAATGAATATAAAAAAGCATTTGATTAGATTTTGATTAGATCAAAAACAAATCAAAAGTCAAAGAATGTTGTTCTGTTATGCAAATGAGATGCAAACTTAATCACTTTTGTGATTGACTAGCAAGTGATATATTTATGAGGGTGAACAGATGCTGGATGAAGGTGCCGCACATTGACTGTTCAGTAGGATGTATGGTCACCCAAGACTGCCAAAGTCCAAAGACACTTACAGTGATGGGGCATGGACAGGATCAAATTGTCCAGCAGTTCTTGTGGGATTTTCTTCCACTTTTGCTCCATGGCAACTTCCAGCTCAAAAGGTGTTGAGGGATGCATTGGACGGTTTGCCAGACGTCTTTCCAGTACATCCTAAGCATGTTCAATGGGATTCAGGTCTGGAGAACATGAAGGCCAGTCCATGCTTTCGATTCCTGTTTCCTGAAGCATGTTGTTGACGAAATGCTCACGTTGGGACCTTACATTAAAAGAAAGTTGTTTCCAGCTGTTCTATCATGTGATACAACTATAGGGTCAGGAGCTCATCTGGGTATCTGACAGCAGTCAGCGATCCATTTCTGATGACGTAGAGCTCGGTATCGCCACCAAAGCTGATGCCAAGCTAAACCATGATTCCACCTCCGCAAAATGAATCCCTTTCTTACATAACATTGAAAAGTTCAGATTACATTTTCACCAACTACATGAAAGCTTGTCATTTGCTTTTTTAATAAAATGTTGTTTTTTTATCGCTTCCTATTGATTTTGAAATATGCCCTCATTTTTGTGAGCAGTGTATATGTGTGCGTGTGTGCGCGTGTGCGTGTATAGAACAAAAATCACAGCTCAAAAGTTTAAACTGAGAGAATGTATAATTTTAAGGAAAAAATGTGTTGTTTACAAATTTCATGGTGTCGAAAAGTTGGCACAAGGCCATTTTTACCACTGTGTGGCCAATGGTAATGGTTCCTTTCCAGACATGCAAGCTGGCCATGCCACAAGCACTCATGCAACCCCATACCATCAGTGATGCAGGCTTCTGAACGGAGCGTTGATAACAACTTGGG
>JAVSBV010154828.1:0-29078 GCA_033117975.1 Parotocinclus spilosoma
ACTGGCTTACAACAGCATCAAGAACCGTGTAGCACTGGCTTACAACAGCATCAAGAACCGTGTAGCACTGGCTTACAACAGCATCAAGAACCGTTTAGCACTGGCTTACAACAGCATCAAGAACCGTGTAGCACTGGCTTACAACAGCATCAAGAACCGTGTAGCACTGGCTTACATGTATGATTATTTAACAGTATTTTACAATTAATATAAAATACAGTAAAATACTGTTGTAAAATAAACAGTAAATTAACAGCAATTTTTTACAGTGTGTATATATCATGTCATAGTTGTCAATTTTGCTCTCTACGGTGAGCATAAGTATTACTGTTTGTTTAATCAGAACCAATGGAAACTTTTACTCCATAACAACCAAATGTGCATTCATGCATATAGTTTACTGCCTGGTGGCCGACATTGGTAAAATGTCATCTGTTATACGTCTCTTTCTCTTAGCATTTGTATGCCATTTTGTATATCTGTTTAGTAAGACATTACTATAAACAATGGTGTTGTAATGCTGCTTGAGTGGTGCAGCAGTCTAACACTCTAGCTCACCACTGCAGGCATCCAGGTTATAACCCTGGCTGTGCTTTCCAATCTAGCACTAAATGCACACTTGAGAGTCAAATCAAGGGGAAGCCAGCCAGAGGATCCTCTATCTGTTCTGCAACAGTAAACCCTACCCAGCCCTGTGATGTTTGGTGCTAATTTCTATTTTTGTGAATATGTGTGTTTACACTGTTGCAGGACGACACTTCCAAGCCAGTGGAGCCAGTCAAAACCCCCACTAAAGAGGACGACTCGTTGAACATCCAGAATTCAGCGTCTCCCAAACATGAGAACAATGTAACCGCTGTTGAGGAGAATGCACAGGAGGTAAACTCTCTGAAGAACAACGTAATGTAGTAGCAGCATCCAGCCAAAGACAGTCGCTGTAATTGAAATTAGCACACATTGACAGTGCACTGTCATGAATTTTAAATAAAATACCGTATACAGTAATATGTCTTAGAAACCTAAATAGCCAAGAGAGTAGACACAGTTGAAACCAGTACTTGCATAGCGAACACTCTCTGGGATGCCACTGCATTGATTTTTGCCACAAGTGTCTATTTTTCTAGTCTTTCCATCTTAGTCATAATATATTGTGATCTGTAATTTCTTATCCTCTCTTGAATTAGATTAGAGTAGAATTAGAGGCTACAACTCAAGCGACCTTTCTTGCAAAATAAATTTGCACACCAGTGGTAATATTTTAACTAACTAAATTTAGCTAAATACCTCCACAGGCTGATGTCATTTAATATCATACATTTTAATGCACTGTACCCTTTGTTACACATTTCTTCTAAGTCTGCAGTTTTGAAATAATCTGTTTGTAATAATGTCTGGACATTAAGTTCATAGGGACCCATTCGGTAAATGACTGACTATGGCTTTTTATAGAATGCCATTATCGTCTATCTAGGTCTATCTAGAATATTCACTCACTGGCAACTATTAGATACACAAAAGTTGGAAGTTACATTTAATGGTCAATATGTCAAGCACTCATACCATATAGATAACTTTGTAGGTATACAGTAACTAAACACATTCTGTATGCACTCCAGCCCATTCTTTAACGGAAAAGCATGTGACATCTACAGACCAGATCTCAACAGTAATTTTGACACAGCAATCAGAAAATGTAGGTAAGCTTATTCCATGCAGTTTTGCATGTTTTATCTACTCGTAATCATTTAGTACCTACTGTGGCTTGGAGGTAAGTGCCAGCTCCAAGAAACAGTTCTTTAAAGTTCTTTAGGGCCTGGGTTTGAACCACGCCCTAATTTAATAATTAAAGTAAAGGTTCAGTGGTGTAGTTATGCAGCACTACACCCAGTGGATTCTGGGTCTGCATAGGTTTCAGACACTGTTAGTTATATATTGTCCCTGTAATTGCATTGAGCTGGTGTTTAAAAAAATATAGTAACCATGCTGCACCTGATGCACTTAAGCTAGGACTTCGCATAGTGTCCTGCATGCATTAAACATGGTCCACCATCACTCAAAAACTATAGGCCACTGTCCCATAATAATCCAATTCCACTAAAGGATAAGAGACAAATTGTGTATAATATCAAACTTATCCCTGTCAGGGTCATGGGTGGATGGGGACTGTGCCTGGAGCCTATCCTGAAAGCAGACAAGAATATACTGTAATTGTGGTGCAGCTTGTCGTTGAAGCACCAGTGGATGATTCTCTCCAAGATGTACATGACCATGAAATCACTGCTGGGACTCGAACCTTGATTGGCTAGTAAATTTCCCAGGCATGCCAGTAATTATATACCTAGGTACTGTGCTTGTATGGTAAAATGGTGGTTGGGTATAAAATACCAGGTACATGTTCCCAACAAACGAAACATACTGAACACACCGCACTGTCATTGTGAACACAGCCCACTTGAATGGTTTTATGACTCATACTACTTCAGGATTTGCCTGTTTAAGTGTATAGGAGCACCAGAGGTACCTTGTTCCTTGGTGCTCTGCTGTCCCTTTCATCCCTGCTTGCTGTCATTCTCATGCTAGGTCATGCCAAGTTACGCTACGCCATGCTGTTTAATGCTAAGTAAGAAAAACCTCCCATGCTTAAGCTTCTCAACTTTCAAATCCCTTGCAGATCCCTTACAGTCTATCCTGCCTTATCTGGAGTCGGCATGCATTGGTGTTTTCTTGTGCAAATAAAAACCGAGTATATGTATAGGTAAAAAAGCCATAAAGCATATTGATAAAAAGGTGTCAAACATTATGCTCTTTTCAGGAATTCTATGAGTAGGTTAATGTATGAATTGAAACATAATGTTAACGAGTGTAATAGCACATTGTTATACTGTGTTATTAATGTGTTTTTACATCCTTGTACTATTTTGTTCGTTTATGCTTTTTTAAACAACGACTATAGAAAATAAGATCAAATCAAATCAACGTTTGCTGTAATAAATCAATTTGACCGTACCAAACTGGTCCCAGTGTATTCCTGAACTCCATCACTCCTGCTGTCTGTCCTTCTCTCTCCATTCATACTGTTTCATGAAACATATCCTGGGCCTCGTGCATGGCTTAAACTCACTGAAGCTCTTTCTAATCACACTAAAGATTTTAATAACTTTAAAGGCACATCATTCTACCTTCAGTCTCTCAGACCCAGACATAAAATCGAAACAGATGCATCCACAGGCTTTCCATTCTGAGCCTGGCATATATTTAATAACACAAGCAAAACGTAGTGAGACAAGCCTGTCATTCAGTTCACTTCTCTTGGAAGTAATGCAGATCCTTTTTTATATTTTTTCTTGAGCTTAATATTACTGTTCATCTTTTTGCAAATGTAGCCTTCATACATATATTGCTTACAAAAAATGAGGAAATACTTCAAAATGAAATATCCCATAATTAAATATCCCCAAATTTTTGTGAGCAGTTTACTTTGACTGCATTGTCTAATCTAAACCAGAGGCCACACATGGACTGTGGTCTACCTTTGTGGAAGATTTTAAAATGGACTTTGTGTAGAACTACAATACTGTGTAGTCTTACACCACCATTAGATTAGATATACCATTGAATTTACATATAGAAGGACAATATATAATTATTTCTCAAGCTTTTTATTAAAATATAATTAGAAAAACAGGAAATGTGTTTGCAGTATCAGAAAAAAATCTAGGCTACAGTGGCATGTATGTACTGTAACATGGCCTTACATTTGAGCAATAGCAGCATCTGGCGACTTCATCAGGATGCCAAGTTGATCCTTCTACTGACCCTTCTACAGAAGCTTGATCAGGAATGGTCTCTTTGGAAGGGTAGCAGTCAAGAAAACAGGATGAAGATCACAAAGATTATGATCAGTGATCAGTTGAAAACACTATTATTGAGTGACGAATCCAAGCTTTTTTGGTCCAGTCAAAAGAATATGCACTAGTAGTGAATCACAAGTAACTATAATCGGATAACCCCCCAACCACCCTCAACTCACAAGCAGATGTTGCGTTTTGGATGCAGTTCAATCATGGTCCAAGTGCTCATCGGAGCTGGTTTAGCTGGTGAATTAGCATAGTCATTGTGGTCTTGCTAATAAATCTGATTGAACAACATACCATTGTCCAAGACACCATGTGCTGGTCTTTGCCTTTTTCGTATTTATCTGTTCTATTTACTGTTTGTGTGTCTGTAGCCGTATGTTGTATGTACTTCAGTCTGGCTGTTGTGTTTTTGTCACTCGAACTTTTACTTGTCCTCATGTTTGTGCATCTAGAGTGGTGTGACCATCGATCTAGAACTGCTCCTCCCTAAAGAGCCAAAGTCCAGCCCTGAGACGAATCCTCCACTACACTATAATGTTTTCCTCTACAAACTCCCTAAATCTCCTAAAATATCCCCAGGACGATCCAGGAAAGGAAAAGCCCTTCATCAGCTCCGTCCCAGACGAGGATCCGAGCCTGGCTACAGCCCCATCAGCGGCCACTCCTTACCTCCCATGCCCTCCAGGAATCCAAACCCACACCTTGGTAAAGCCCGCACACCATGACAGTTTGGAAGAGCTAGGAAGTGGCTGAGATGAAACCACCAGGAAAACCACAAACAAGACAGCTTCCAACATGATCCATCTACCCACTGTGATTTAGCCAAACAAAATTTGGACATGACTCATTACTCAGTAGTCAGGTACAGGACACCTTATTCAGTGGTACTATGAACACACACTGAGTCTAAAACTTCTGAGACTTTACTGTCTTTTTCAAGAAAATATAAGTATAGCATAATAATCCAGGAATGATCAAGAATATGAAGCAATAGTAGCGTCCCTGAATCACAAGTGAAGTATAATCAAATGAACCCATAAGACAAGCAGATGTTTCGTTTTGGATGCTGTCCAGTCATGGTCCAAGAGGGGTTGTGCTAACTGGAGCTGATGTGATTCTGGTTTAGCTGGTAAACTAGCATGGCCATTGTGGTCTTGCTAATAAATCTGGTTGAACACCATAACATTGTCCAAAACAATATGTGCTGGTCTTTGCCTTTTTAAGCAGGGCATTAGATTTTAGGAAATTAATGAGGTGCTTTTTCTTTTCCATTTTTTTTACAATCTATGTAATACTTTTAATGTAGAATAAAGATTAAACTGATATTAGAATGACTTGATTTACTAAATGACTGCTGGTTCACTAATCACTAATGCACAGCTCCTAAAATGGGCACAGAGATCAACAAATGTTTTTTAAAAAAAAGTGTTATACAAACAAAAGAGAGACTATAACTAGAAGGCATCTACTTTGTGGACTGAGTTGATATTGACCATGATTTGTAATTACAGTTTATTATTTCAGTGGTATGCAGTGAGACATCTTGAGAGTGACATGGCAAGATGGAACACATTAGAAAACATTTTATAATTATGATTAAAAAAAAAAATAATAAAACCCTTAAATTGCCTTAAATACAAAATCATTCTTCTGTTCTTTGCAGCTGTCTTTTGAGGCCATTGAGTGGGAATATTGTTATTGTTCATGCTTTCATCTGCTGCAAGGCAAACAATCACAGCTGCCAACAGCTTTTCCCCGGAGTTCTTTCTAACTCTGATGCTCTTCTGGTTATGTTTTTAATTTGTCACCAGTTCCTATCGAGGAGTGGCGCATGTAAGAACAGCACATAGATTTGAACCTTTTTAGGAGTTCATATGTAATCTGAAACGAAGCAACCTATGTACTATTCATCCATTGCTGTGTTGTTCAAACCTAAAGTTTCTTATTAAATAGTAGTTGGTATTGGCTGTTCTTTATAATATTCAGAGATTATATGACTGGACAATATATCTAAATGTGATGTGCCCAGTATACGATTAGTCATTCAGACATATCAGTATAAGAGCAATTCAACTGGCTATAATAAAACAATATGAACAGAGCATATAGACGTGCATACAAGGACGAGCTCGTGCGGTAATACTGCTTTGGGAGCCACACATAGTTGTAGCCTAGTTGAACTCGCTGATCTCACTCTTCATTACCCCTCGTGCCTTACTTCACTGGGTGTAGCCTGTATCCCGGTCTACACAGAATTGTGTAATATAAAAGAGCCAACGACAGTGTTTTCAGTCTCAGCTGCTTGTACTCAATAACCTCAGAACCTTTATCGTTATTTGAATGGTGAGTAAATAAGTTGTCTTGTGTGAGGTTTGGGCTTGCGTATTGTGTGAGGTTTGGGCTTGCGTATTTAAATTGCCTGTGGGTTTGGGGGGTCTGAAGTCAGTGAAGCGTGTTGATTTAATCCAGACAGCTCCAGTAAACCCAAACCATGGATGAACAAGCATTCATGCGTACTAATATCAACAAACTCGCTGCTTAACAAACACAAACAGGCTAACAGCACCACAACGTGGCTATGTGGCGGTACTGAAATGCCCTATGTGCTGTGGCTTTAGAGGCCTCTGTTAATTCAATGAAATAGTAATTAAATTAAATATTTAATAATTGTTTTTTGTGATAACATTATGTTACAGCCAGAGTTATGTGTAGAGAGCACGTGTTATAAATGTGAGGGCGCAATTCATTTTTTTTTTTTTTTCATTTCATTTCATTCATTCTATTTGTACATACTTATATTTAGTCCGCTCTCGTTCGTTTGAGTAAATGTGCGCGTGCGCAAATGGTTTTTCTCTCGGATTACAGCAGTTATTTTAGTTTTTAGAATTCTGTCTCTCACAGTTAAAGTGTAAAATTACAGAAACAAATACATTTCCCCATTGTATCTTTGTCTACTCTGCTTACTTCTACTACAATAAAACGTCTTCTCTTTTGAATTGCTTATTGGACATGAACAGCCCCGGTTCTGGACTGCTTTGCTTGGGGGGGGCAGTAAAACATAATGAGTGGGCATGTTGTTGATAGTCATATTTTTGAAGCCAGAAATATATTAAGGTCTTGATTTGTGCTTGGGGGGGCAAAGACACAATCTGGGGGGGCAATCCCCCCCTAGAACCGGCCCTGGACATGAACCTTTGGTTTTCACACTCTTCTTCAATTAAATGTGGATAAAACTCCAATTGAAATTCTTCCAATTGGTACAAAATTCTCCCTCTCTAAGGCTGATCATTTTTTAATGACTGTTAACAATTCTATTATTCCTTCTTTGCCCCAGATTAAAAATGTGGGTGTCATTTTTGTAGTACTCTATCTTTCAAAGGACATATTAATATAATACATGTCCTGCTTATTTTCACTTATATACTATCATTTATATAATACAAATTGTATTTGTCCGTTTCTTTCTCCAAGTAGCACTGCAATTCTTGTTCATGCACTGGTCATATCTTGTTACGATTACAGCAATTCTAACAAAACCTTTCAGAAACTCCAACTGGTTTAGAGCACCCACCACTGGTCAGTCTAATTCTTAAGCAACTCTACTGGCTTCTGGTTTAGTTTCATATACAGTGCATTATAAGATATTGCTCCTCATGCTCTTCATAACTTAGTACCCCTGTATCTTTCTGATCTTCTCTAGCTACAATAGATTCACCTTCTCGTACACTCTTTTGCTTTTGAATTGACCATTCCATCTGTCCGTTTTTCCAGTATGGGTACTACAGCCTTTGGTAACTTTGTTCCTCATGTTTGGAACTCCCTCCCACAGAGGAGAATTCGTTTGATAAATATAACAGGTATATTTAAAAAGCTATACATCATATTTTAAAAGATTTTCAAATAATTTTTTATTAAGTAGTATGGTGGAGTGTTTAAAATATGAATTACTCTAAAAATGGAGTTGGAATGCAGTGACAGTGTTTCATTAAATACTGACTGTATGGGTTAAATATCATTATATACTTCAATACTGCATATTGGGCATGGGAATTTCCTTTATTTAATATTGTATGGGGTGTAGTAGCCTTTCTGGACAAGCAGATGCTTATGATGAAACTAGTCATACACACGCACACTGCGCCAATTTAACGTAATCAGAGGACTTGAGAGTTGAGTTGAAGGCAATTGGACATCTTGGAGACATTTCACCTCTCATCTGAAATGCTTCTTCAGTTCTAGAAGCTAATGCCCAGGCATTTAACCCCTAGTGTGGTTGTCACATTGGAGATGGTTCTGAGTATTTCCTTGATCTACCCTGTTAATAATGATTTATGTCCAATTAGAACAACTATTTTTGAACAAAGGAGGTGGTTTACAATTCCAGCTATTGGCCACCTACAAAGCAATCTGAAAATCCCTTCCTAGGGAGTTTAACCCTGACTCAATCCCCAACCCATGTGACTCCAGCGACTCACATGATGCCAGGGTGTGGCATTAATGGGTCACACCTTGGCCCCTGTAATCTTAACAACTCGTGATGTGATGGATCAAGGACTCTCAAGATGACCTCCAAGGTGACTTCCTCACTTCCTATTACCATTAAAAAGCTTCTTAAACAACTTCAACTTAAATTCAACTGGAATTTTGGACTTTTACAAACTACACCAGGTCTCTCATACTTAAAGGGTGCCTTCTATCAACAGCAATTGTAATATCTCTCCAAGGTGTTCATTGGGATTTAGATCTGGACTCAGTGCTGGCCAATTTAGAATAATCCAGTGCTCCATCCATTTTTGGGTACTTTTTGAAGCATGGTTTGGGGTCATTGTCCTGAAGGACATCCATGACCTAGGATGAAAAACCAGCTTTCTGACACTTCAAAATGAAATGTCCCCTAATTTTTGTTAGCAGTGTATATTCACCGTGAATGTAATGGTTTAATCATTGCTTTAAATGGCTCCAATCTTACTTGTTTTATAATTTATTTCTGTGTTCTGTTCATTAATCTGACTTGAGTCTCTCTCAGTTGTTGACAATCTGCTTTAGGCTGTGGTGCCTAGTTATCTAGTGAGCATGTTGTTTGGTGACATCATTCTACTCAGTGCCCAGCAGTGAAAAATGTTATATCATTTTCTGCCCATTTAGAGTGTTAGAGCTGTTGTTTCTGCTATGCAATTATATGGAGGCATATGAAAAATGCATATCGTATGGGAAATTGAACCGCAACACCGCCAAGCACGAGTAGTCTTTTACGTCGAGCTACACAGAAGGGTAAATATAAAACATGAGCACATGAATATTTTTGAGTCTAGATGCAAGAATTGAGCCCTTGAATTTATTAAATGTGCTTTGGACTTCTGGCAGTAAAGTAACGATTTACTTACATAGTTCAATCAAGTATGAGGGTGAATGTCTGAATTTTATTGATGTACCCATGTAGGGACTTAGATAATGATCTAAAAAGCAAGAACATTATAATCTAAAAAGACAGATGTCAACAGCCAACATGATATATAGGTTAAACTAGCATATTATCTAAGTAGAGTAAGTAGATTTGTCCTATTGAGCTGTCTATCAAATACATATCTCATTTCCCAATTGATATACAACATATTAATACAAAAAAATCTCTAGAAAAAACCTCCCAAGAAATAACAGTATTAACATTGCATAGTACCATTAGTGAATGTTTAAGTCCTTATTTCAACTTCACATTTACATACAATTTAAGTGAATAAACAATAAAAGCAGTGAATGAAAGTTAGTAGAACATGGAGTAGTAACTGAGGATAGAGATCACTGAACAGGTCTCTCATCCATCATTTTTTTTGTGCCATTTGTCTCTTTATTTGGACAATGTGGACATTTCAGTAGTATGATTGTTTAAATCTGAGATATTATTCATTACATCTGCACTTCCCACATTCAGAAGCTTCTCTCTAGGATGCAATGCTTAGTTTGTCCACTTTATCATGTAGTAAATCTTGATTCTGTGGTAAAATCTGAGCAGAGGAAGGTGTGAGAATAGCAGCAAGTCTATGTGGATTTGGATTGTCCATCACTGATGGACATGATGATAATGAAGGAATGTGTTGAGGTTGAACATTTTGGTTTGCAACTTGATTCCCTGGCATAAACATGGGATTGAACTGAGCAGGAGAGGACTGCTGACCCGTGACATTTTGGGCTGGGAGGGTGTTGGTTTGGGATGTTCCAGCATGAAAATACATGCTGCCTTGGTGTAACCCAGGCCTAGGTG
Organism: Parotocinclus spilosoma; assembly: GCA_033117975.1. Taxonomy (NCBI): domain Eukaryota; kingdom Metazoa; phylum Chordata; class Actinopteri; order Siluriformes; family Loricariidae; genus Parotocinclus; species Parotocinclus spilosoma. The sequence continues at coordinate 10,117 of JAVSBV010154828.1, forward strand.
GCATTTGGTGGGGGTTGGGTGAGTGGTAAGCAAATTGCATTTGTGAATTTTGGCTGAAAGGTATCTGAGAGGCAGGATGAGATACAGGAGTTGGTGTGTTGGCATTCCGGAAAAATCCAGACACTGGTTGATGTGGACCTATAGGGGCTTGGGGCTGATTTTGTGGAAATTGTCCTGGGTGTAAGTGGACTGGAGGACCTGAGTGAAGTTGGCCATTAGTTTGACCTGGAAGAGATGCTTGCTGAGCTGGTAAAACAGACTGAGATTGGTTGTGTGAAAGTGGCCAGTTAATCCCAGTTGGGCCTGGCTGGGACTGGAACTGGCCAGTATGGACAGGTGGCTGACCTTGTCCAGGCAATGCATTGCTAGGCAACATCATGCCTTGCCGAGGTTGTGGGGGGAAACTTTGGTACTGCATTGCTGGAGGCATTTGTTGGCCAACAGGATGGATAAACTGTCCACCTGGCACTGGAGCCTGCTGTCCAGGCAGACTCGGTCCTGCCGTATTTGATGTTGTCTGCCAGGGTGCTAAGATGTAGCCCTGGGGAGGCATTGGTGCAGTATTTGGATTAATTTGAGAAAAAGCAGGAGTGACTCCCCCGGACTGACCATGATGTAACTGTTGTGGTGCACTAACATTAGATGCAGGAGGCTGCAGCCCTGCAGATGATGGATTAAATCCTAAAGGTAGGCCATAATGTGGCAGATTTGAGTTAGCTAGCTGTGGCATTCTCTGGTTTGGAAGTAAAATTGGTGCTGGACCTGGGGGCCTGACAAGAGGGAAGGTTACGTTTTGATGTGGTGAACCACTAGTTATGGGCATGTTTGGTGGAATGCTGTACAGTTCCTTGGGCAGATCTTCTCCAAGGCTAATGTTGGCAGCATGAGGACTCAAGGCCTTATTTTCAAGCACTGGCTTCCGGGCAGTAGGTCTGGGAGGAGGCCCTTTTGCTACCTCCCTATAGAAAAAAGACAGTAACCATGGTAAATACATGCAACGGCTTTCTGAAGGTGTGCCTAATGTCTATAAATGTCTAAAATACATTTACCTTAATACTATCTATGCCCTCTTACCTGTCCATCAGAGCCATTCGTTCCTTCTCTCTGCTCTGGCAGATGGTCTTAACTCTGTCCAGCAGACTTGAAGTCTTTTTCTCCATATCCTGATAGAAACTTCTACCTTCCTCAGCCTTTTTCACCAGGTCCTCATATGATTCATATGATGCACCCAAAGACTGCACAGTGCTGTTCCATCTACAGGACAAGCCATGAGAGTAACAAAAAGAAAACCCGAAATCATTCTCGAATAACACAGAAAGCATACACATTAACACGCATCTATGGATAGATCTATGGTCCCAAAGACATGTAAATAAAATGCACAATCACATACTCTTGTTCTGTGGAGGCAAGTGTCTTGCGGACAGTAGCATACTGCACATTAGCCTCTGTTATAGCTTTAAGAATGTTATCCTGGGCAGCCAGGTTCTGATCAATGTACCGATTTATCTCATCATACTTCTGCATCTGTTCCTCAAACAAGGCCTGAGACAGAAAAATCATGAACTAGTCATAAAGTACTGTTGCAATGAAGTGATAAATGCATTAGCAGTTCTTGTGGACTATTTACCTTAATTTGAAAGCGTTCAGTGGTAACAAGAGTAGAAGTGATGTCATCTTTCTGAATCAGATCACGGAGCTGCTTCTCCAAGGCAATCCTTTGTTTTTGCATGTCATCAACTTTACCAAGCAGTCGCTTCATGGTCTCCAGGGATGACATGTCATCTGATAGCATAGACAGTAATACATTCAGTTTCACACATGCACTCCTTGGCAAACTACATTGCTCTCAAAAATTTGGGGATATTTCAAAAGGAATACGGGTAAAAAAAATGTTTTATTTTATTTCAGAAATGTGTGCGATTCATGACAAATGACAAGCAAGATGCAAACTCAATTATTGTGATTGAGTATAAAATGACATATTCATGGTGGTGAACAGAAACATGTCAAACTGGATGAGAGTGCCACACATTGACTGTCCAGCCCAAGCCATGATTCCACCACCACCACATTAAACGTGGATTCTCCCGTGTTCTCCGTTCACGCCAGATCAGGACACAATGATTGTTAGGCTGAACTGAAACTGAATGTTCCAAGTGCTGTTGCCACTGTTGTCTGTGTTTAACCTGCTTCAAGATGTCCCATGGCTCTCCAAGCTTCGGATTCAGGCAAATCATGTCGCAGAGGCATTGGAAGTGATACGCAAGGTTGTTTAATCACTTCACATTAATTTTGAAATATCCCCTAATTTTTGTGAGCAGTATGTTAATCTTATTAGTCTCAACAGGTATTAATTGGTCAGGAATTTAGTAACTACATAAATTAACCTAGCAGAGGATAGCCTTTACCTTTGATTTCCTACTTAAGCCTTGTGGGTAAGCTTATGGACAACTTTTTTTAGCTGTGTCTAACAGAGTACACAGTGAGTGAAGTGTTTAAAAACTCATAACAGAGCAACACACCATCACCACAGCAGTGTCAGTGCAATGCTCAGAATGATCCACTACCCAAATACGATCTGTGGTCTGTCCTCTGTAGATCAGAGGAAATCATATAACAAAGTAAAGGACCTACAAAGCATTAAGAGAAACAGATTACAGTAATTGTAGAACTACAAAGCTTCTATATAAAGTGGAACTGATAAAGCATCAAGCACTGAGTATAGCATCAAGTAGGTGGTAATGTTGTTATGCTTGCTTGATATATTATTATTCTTATTTTGTGTATACGCATATATAAAACATTTCCACTATTACTATGTGCGCTACTAAACTGTAATCTGTGAATTTCCCGATTGTGGGACTAATTAATAATTACCCTAAATGCTTCCCAGTTAGGTTGTATTTACAGTGAGAACAAATATTTTGTATAAGGTTTAAATCTGGACTCTGATCAGGTCAAAAATGGACTTGTTCTCAAGCATTATCTAAATAACCTGACTGTTCCTGTTTAGAAAATAACTGTTCAATTGTGGGAAGCAAGAACATCCCCATTCAACTCAAATTCTGCTTAACCCCGCTAAAGCCTAAAGCTTAATTCTGCCCTTCATGTTTTTCACATTTACATTAGGTAGCAACTCCTGCATATTTTCTAACACTGTCTATATTGATTTTATGTCTGTTTGCTATATACTGTGGATTTTCTTTTATTAGAAAGTGTAACTGAAATAAGAGAAACGTTTGATGATATAGTGTATGTAACCTTTTACTTCACCCACACACATGTACACACACAAACCTTGACTCAGTTGTGGCTGTGGCAGGGACTTCCTTAGGTCATCCAGTGGCCCCTGGAGCAGACGCAGGTTGGGGATGTGCTGATTCATGGCTTTGTGGAGCTCAATGTTGGTTTGACTGGCTGTTTCATGCGCTGACTCGTATTTCCTAAACTCTGTCTGAAGCTCCTGTAGGGCAGGAGATCTTGGAGGCACTGTTTTCTGCCCCACTACAGTTTCCAGAGACATTTCTCCAGCCTTATCCTCTTCCAGGGCACTGCGAACTTCCTCCAGATAAGAGCCCACGTCTGTGTACACGCTGGAAAGAGCTGTGTAACAAAATGTGAGGGTTCATTCTAACATGTACTACAAATACAGTTATTAGCAATTTAGTACATGGACAGTTTGAATGTCTCTGTATTCCGCTACATACCCTGCATGGCTTGTGCTAAGCTCTTCACTGCATCTGGTCGGACACTGAGTGCTGCACATTTCTCCAGCAATGCAGGAGGCATGGTGTTGAATGTGTCCAAATTAGCCACTTTATCACAGTTCAGAGAGTCCATAAACTTCCTAAGGAATAAAAACAACTTATATTTGTACCTGACTTTAAATCACCCTGAAATCTCAAAACAGAAACATGTATGGCAAACATCAATTTCCTATAACATATTTATTCAAATTGTAATGCATAAATTTTAAATAAGGCTGTCATACAGTTAAAATATGCCATATGTAATGCTCCTGTTTGACTCTAAAAAGATAATATAGAATATATGTCTGATATTGCAGAATGCATGCAGTGCTTTTTAATAATTCAGTAACATTATTCCCAGAATGATAATTGTAATGCAACATATTTATATTATTAGATGCTTTTATTTGAAAACCGCTTGTGAAATATATTATCTCATGTGCCACAACATGGGTTAATGAGTTTGTGTTTTGCTGTCGAGCAGGAATAGGCAAAATCAAATACAAAATTCTGTTACCTATATAGAATGTAAACACACTTTTTCATTCTCTCTCATTTGGACACTTTAGAGATTCCAGTTGACCTAACATGTCTGTGAATAATTGCCAGGAAACCAGCGATCACTGTGAGGTAACAGCACTAGCCACTGTCTCATCCCCAAATTGATAAAAAATGATTAGTTACATTTTATATAGAATTTTACTTAAAAAAGTTTTGGCACCTTTACCCAGATGATCCACTACTGTGTTTTAAAGTCTCCGAATTCAAATGACTATGGAATTCAGGTATGTGTCACTTAACGGCATATGTTCTGTGGAAATGCGCTTTATCTGATTTGTCCAACACCATATTTAAGTTACATACTTACGGTATACACTACACTGCTCACAAAAACAAGGGCATATTACATTACGGGATACTGCAGTCACGCTACAATCTTTGTTCCACGATCGTGCATGATTTACATCCAGCTGAGTACAGATCTAACCTGACCCTTAGTAGCACACCAATTCTAGCATGACACCAATCAAATGGCTCATGCCGATGCCACACTCACCATGTTTGCTGCCATCTCACCTACTCATCTGGCTGCACGCAAATGCATTTCTCTGGTTCAATACTAACAAAGCAGTCTTATATCTATTCTTTCTTTTTAATAAAGCCTCTTGGCCAAGCAGCTGCACTGTACAACTACTGTACTACAACAGCCAAAGATTCTGGCAAAGCAATATACCTATGGATGTATATGTGAATGGATTTTGTCTAAACATTTTGTCCCTGCTCAGGTAGATCAAGAAAACATTCTGACCATCCGTGCCCATACATTTGCATAAGCAATATATGTCATAATTATGGAATATGGACTAGGAGACAATATTCATCAATGTGAGTCTTACTGTAAGATCTGGTTCTTGTCATCAATCTTTGCCATCACTTCACGAAGCAGCTTAGCCTTCTCTTCACTGAAAAAGAAACGATGTTATAAAGAACCCATGTGTTCAAATCCAGCTGGTTATCGTCACACATTCGCATTGCTGATTTGCATATTGTTGCTGTCAATGTGAATACAGTCATATCCAGTTACGGACCACATCGGAATGCGATCGTTTTGGTCCTAATAACCGGCTGGTCCGATTAAATTAACATGCCCTATGTTACAAGACAGGACGTGCTATGTAACATATTAAATGTTTATTAAACCTTTATTGTGCGATATACACGTATAGCAAACGTACAAACAAGAACTACTGTTGCTTACGAAATTTGTTCATTGAAAAATACATTTGCAAACAAGTTTTTTAAAGCGATCTACAACACAATGTATAGGTACTCAGCATGCGAAGCATAATAAAAAACAAGTTCTTACTCAATTCCAGTCAATGCACTGCACTTGAACAGAATCAAGAAAGTGGTGGGTGTGTTCACCACCTGCTGGTTTTGCTCTTGTCAACACAACTTTTCGGATTTCCTGACCTTATGATAAAAGCATAAATTCTCCCGGGGATCCCAAAAATCCTCCCATAAATAGCTGACCTGCTTTGCAGTTGCTAAGTGGCGACTTGTGGCTTTTTTTCTAATTCGCTCTCACGTTCTTTGGTTTAAGCAGAATTTTGGTCCAAATTAGCAAATAACATTACACGTATATAATAGGATTTAGCCCGAATAAACGGCTGGTCCCATTAACTGGTGGTCCAATTATCCGGATTTGACAGTATATGGCTTTGGAATATTACAGTACTTTAGTACCTGCAAAAGCCAATGTCAAGAAAGTATAAAAAATGAAAGATACAATAGTAATTGTAGTAATTAATTACAATAGACAAACATAGAAACCTGCTGTGTGCTATTAATATATTTATGATTTATGCTTAACAGAGAAAGTTTATTGTTCACAGAAGCCAATTCTTGCAAGTGTTTCAGTGAAGGTAACCTGTACAGTGAAGACGCCTCATGAGTCGCCATAGGAACCAGTTTGGAGAAGAGGTCAGGACCTGTGACACTGGGGTCTGCTGGTGTTACAGGGATAGGCTTCACCAGAGAGGCACCTACACAGAATGTTTACACAGCCTTCAAAAGTAACAGACTTTAATATACTGTTAAACACAGTCTGGATCTCAGACAAACCTTTTACTGCAGCCAATGTGTCCAGACCAGGAACCGACTCGTGGTAGATGAAGTCATTGTCTTTTTTAGCAGAGTTCAACCTAGGAGTGACAAGTAAGCATTACATACCATATCATTTTCTTTGTTGGTAGTCTAAACAGGTTGTTTTTTTAAGGATTTAAAAGGTATTTTTTTAGATCTTACTTCCCACCAATGACATCCATAGTAAATCTCAGAGCTTCTTGTACTGAGTCTGGCTGACCCTGCAAAGTGGAAAAAAAGGAAATCAGTCTAAAAATGAATGTGCATGAGTATTCAAAAATATGCACGTGTCATAAAGGTGGTCTTACCTTACTTAGCTTAATGGCCTCATTTAGTTTGTCTAGGGCACTTTGGAAGTATGCAACCTAGGACAGAAATATTTAAATGTCACATGGGGTTTGATTAAGAGTATACTTTATCCTTAGGTTTGAAAATTGTATCCCTTTATATATTCAGCTTAAATGTCTCTCTCATTGTTAAAATGAGTCAACATGATACATTCAGATCAACCACATGTATAATGGGGCACCACAACAGTCAGCCCTCATTGGTGGATAAGCCCTGTAGCTTGGAGAGACACTAGTTTAGACTAGGTAGACTAACGATCACAAAGTTAGGGGTTCCAGCACTTCCAAGCTGACCAAAACAACCCTTGAGCCCTTAAATCTGTACTATGTACTATGTACTAAGGTACCAGACATGGAGCCTACATAAAGCAGATGTAACAACACATTAATTAAATGTGGAAAACAACGCAGATCCCCATGCTGAACCATTTATGTCTGGTTATATTATCTATTAACAAAAAACCCTGGTTAGACACTTAACCAGACATGATCAGAACCACTTGGTTTAAGATTGTTTAAAGCACAAACGGAAATCAGTGAACCCTCTTTCATTTAAATACTGGATCCGAGAAGTACTTACCATGATGCCCTGGAAAAAAATGAGATATAACCAGACTGGCAGACATAATAAGTTTATCCGAAAATGGGCTCCTTTCATTGAAATTGTCAACATTGATTTTGTATATCCCTCTGATATTTGACACAATGCAATTAAATCCGTTCCTGTATGAATGGGTCAGCTGGATTTGCTGATGCATGAGTTAGTACAGGGTTCCTACTAAGGCTTTTTAGATTTCTTGTTCCTCGGACGTCCCTACTTAAGAATCTACTGAGGAGTAAAAAAAAAAAAAAAAAAAAAAATCTTTCTCGAGGACTATGTGGAATAATCAATACAAGGAAGGAGGAAGAATTACACATATTTTTTTATTGAAAAATAAAATTTATTTAACATACAATTAAATTAAAGTGAATCTGGAAAAAATTAAATGAACTAAAGAATATGTTGGCTCTCCACCAGAGGGCGGAAAAAGATAAAAAAATAATTAGTATTTTTTTTTTTGAGGGGGGGGGTGATTTCAACCATTGGTGCTGAGGTGGATCTGAGAAATACAAAAAAACCCCCACATTTTTGTTTTGTATTCTTCAAATATGATCGTCGGCGGATCCGCGAAACAAGCAATAAAAGAAGTCTGGCCTAATTTATTACACAGGACAGACAAATAATTTTTTGCATGAGCTTATATGTATACAACGAATGTGCATTAGTATGCATGTGTGAATTCGTCTGTTTGTCTGTAAGGCCTTGGAGTAGGTGGGGTTAACATGAGGGGTTTGTTTGTTCATGTTTCTTACTTTGGAACCTAAAATGTATAAAAAATTCAATGCAACAAATTCATTTTATTTTTGCATTTAGCTTGACAGAGTCATAATGCTTTTTCAGCAATTTTTTAACCAATACTTCTAAAAATACATTTGTTGTCCACTCGAACAAAGTTGTATTTTTAATCAGACTTTAATTTCTTAAAGCAATACCACAGGAAATAGTATGGTGACACACAAGATTACAGTATAATGATACCAAGAGCACAACTTTATTATTATTAATAATAATAATAATAATAATAATAATAATAATAATAGTGGAGCTAATTGGAAGTTGCATTTTTTTATAATATAATGGATTGTTGTTTGTTATGTGACTCTCATATTTGTGAGGCAACTGGGCTATATTCTACATTTTTGTTATGTATTCCTTAGTACTTTTTTTTACATTCATCTGGCCTCACTCATTTTAACTCATTTAATTTAAATGTGTGCAGAATTTGACACTCTCAGATTCTACACTTTATTTGCAGTTCACACTGAGCTCGTGTCTCACCACGGTAGGGCTTGTTTGGAAGTGACCTGAGATAACGTCTCAGATCTGGCTGTGATTGCAGGATTCTCACCTGCCTTAAACTGAACAACACAGTCGACATAAACACCCCTGGTTTTATCTCACGTGTTGCTGCACTTGTGAAGGCAGCTTAACAAGCTTAACTTGGACAGCACTGTGTGATGCACCAATGCCTCACACCAAAAAGGTCCTGGGTTCAATCCCAGGGTTGAGCGGCCTGGGTCCTGTCTGTGTGTCCTTTTAGTCTTTCTGCATGTCTTCCCTGTGTCTGCATGGGTTTACTCTGGGTACTCCAGACTCCTCCCACAGTCCAAAGAGATGCATATTAGGTTAATCGATTATTATAAATTGGCATTGACTTGAGTGTGTGTGTGTGTGTATATATATAACCTTGTGTATGGTTCTGGAATGGCCACTGATGCCGATAGCAACGTTAAAGAAGCCAAATAAGCAACTAAATATCTAAGCATTACTAGTGTTTGTGTATGGGATTGTATATAACGTTAGCATGGGCATAAGGTTTGGTTTAAACATGTCTATACTTACAGCTGTTCCATACTTTTGCTCCTCCTCACACTGCTTGCCCATGTGTAACTAAAAAAACCCAAATGCATATTCACTACTCATTTATTACACAACATACAGAGCAAATATTCTTTGACCATTTATGAAGCTTGTGCTGTGTTATTTGGACTCACATGTGTTATTGCGCTGAAATAGCAGATCTTCATTTGGATTAGTTTCCTCCAGTCCTTTTTGCCCGACACTCCTTCTGAGCTCTCCAATGCTCTCACACACTCCTTATAATAGTCACAAACCTGCCGGGTGAAAACTATTAATAGTCCAAATCTGTGGGCGTGTCTAAGAGTGTATGTGTTAAATCAATGTGCAGAACACACCTGGGCACAGATGCGTGCTATCAAAGAGCTCTTCCTGTTGTCTAGCAGTGTTTTTTCTAGAAGACACTCCTGAGCTTGAGCCTAGCAACATATAAAAGGATAAACAAATAAAATGTAACACGGTTTCATAATAATAAAGAAATAGCTCACAAGTCATTTCTTTCCTAACAACTCCACGTAAAAACCTCTCAAATCATGTAAGGCAAAAATAACCCAAAATAAACCCAAAGTTCTCAAGTTCCAGTCTTTTTTGAGCCAGTGTCCCAGTTTAGTTGACTTTCTTCATGTCCTTGTGTAATACCAAATGTCAAAACACCCTTTATTTATTCTTTCTGTAGATACTGCTTTTCACTAGATTTTTCACATTACAGAATCTGAACAGCAAATGCTTATCTGGATCTATACTACATTCTTCCAGATGTGAAGCCAAATGACATTCATATTTATTGCATTTTGGCAGTTATTGGTATTAACCGTTACAAATGTTTAGCTTTTTAAAGCACAACTCAAACTATGTGATTGGATAATTTTTTTACACATGCTATATCACCCTTCTGGACCGAAAACACACCAAAACCAGAGCAACATGCATTAATTTACTTTGACTTCCACTGAATTCATTTAGTGTCAATCCATTTACATACACTCACAGACACACACTCACAGAGACAGACACACACGCACAGAGACAGACACACACGCACAGAGACAGACACACGCACAGAGACAGACACACGCACAGACGCGCGCAGACACGCGCGCAGACACGCATACTCATACTTTGACAGTAAACACTGGGCCACTATTTCAACAACACCATAACTCTGTTCTACATGGTCCATCAACAACAACAAATATAAGGCAGCGTTGAAGCCAGTACTTTCTGAAAGACTATATTGTTTCGAAAATAATTATTTATTTGTGACATTACCAAAAATAGACCAGACAAATATAGCCTGGCAGCATATTTACAGGCATGCGAGCAAAGTTATGGTTTTGTACCCATGTAATGATTTTGTTAGCAATACAAGGAGAAAAATATATAAACAGACAAGTGTAATGTCAAGTTAAAATAATTTACTCTACTGCTCACAAAAATTATCCCTAAATCCCTTAAATATCCCTTAATTTTTGTGGGCAGTATAAATGCTTATTCAGCAAATTATACTGACACAGTGTCTTATTTATTGTATTTCTTATAGTTTCAAAACTATTTTATTTTTAATGTATTTTTAATTTTTTTTATTACATTTTTTCAGGGATTTTGTGCAGAGTATATGGTGAGATCTTAGGAACTGGTAGAGCAGTGCAGTGTGCATGTACCTTACCAGCATCAGACTGATGTTTACGGACAGTGCTTGGTGGCTCATGTCCGAACTATAACTGCAGTTATAATGATCTCTGATGTGCATGAATGCTCCGGCAGAGCTCTGGAAATGGGTGCATGACATCTTCATGCCCTACAACGCACACAAAAAGCACACGCATATGCACACACACACACACACACAGAGGTAAGTGAACTGTGTCACATTGATTTCCTTATGTATCACACTTATCTAGGAAGACAACTACCCAACATTATGTAATATGCTACAAACCACTGTGGGGACCCCAGTTTAATCCTGGTTGTGCCTTCTGGCCACACAGGCCATCAAATATAAACATGATTGGCTGTGTCTATATTTTTATAAACATGATAGACAAAATGCATTTCTGAGTATATCAACTATATCGTCAGTGCTTAGAGAACTTTTAAAGAACACAGATTAAGAGTTTTATTATAAATGTTGTAATTAGTCTTGCTTAACTGGGTGAAGTGCAGCCCATTTTTACTTAAGTATGGGCTGATATTTAAAAAGTATTTTTAAGAATTGCTGCCACAACTGATGTACAGGGTGAGTCACAAGCCACAGGACACCCATTTATTCTGGAAATAAAGGGAAAATGGCATATCTAAATACCCTAGCAGGTAATGGGTGAGGGGGCTTATCTTTTAGTCCTCTAAAATCTTTTGGCCGCAATCTTGAACGCCGCCATATTGGACCAAGGGCAAGTTTTTTCAATGAGAATGTGGTCATGTGGCATATCAAAGAAGACTTCTTTAGTCTTTTTTGATCAGATCGGTCAGATTTGCAATATCTCTTGTGATTCAAAAGTTTAACACAGAAAGTTCAAAACTTTTGTTGTTCATCACAGGTAACTAAAGATGGAAATGAGCATTCTGATGTCTGGTGATCACAGCTGCCGTATCATAGCCGCAGGCTTTAACAACCGTACACTTGTGTATTCCGAATGACAATAAAGTTTGTCTAAGTCAGAAAGACCATCAATTTAACACAGCACTGCTGCATCCCTCTTAGCCAAATACTTTAAAAACTAGGACTGTGGACGACAAGCTACGTAGTGGTCGGCCGAAGATAGGTACAAGATAAAGAAACCTCAACAATGGTTTTGTCAGCCTTTGTGAAAAGTCCACGACACAGTGCACAAAGCGTCCTTTGACTTTTGACTCACCCTGTGTTTTATCTTGATGAGTGATACGGTGCTTGCTAAAAATGTAAGTCTTTTACAAATGTGTATATGATTGTTACCTCATCAGACCTTCTGTTATCCATGGCTCCCAAATAAGAGTGTAAAGCCCCTGCAAAAAGTAAGACAATAATTCTATACAAGAGTACATACAATAAAAACAGCTTTTGTTCTGCTTAAGTATACTGTTTTATGTAAATGCTCGAGTCTGTCTGCTCCAATACAAAATTGTTTTTTTATGTTCTTGATACAGGGAATAATGGTTTCTACTAAATTAATGTCCTACAGTCAGTATTTAAGTATTTAAATCTGAAAATGCTGTGGCATTAAAGACTTCAAGCAATGAAATGATAAGGATTTATGAGTGACCTTCACATTCCACAGACCTGAATTTAAGCAAACAGGTGTGGGTAGCTTTCAAATATCATGGACCTACAAAATGGCCTGTAAATATCTCTGAGCCAGATACAGCATCTCTCAAAGTATGTACACCCCTCACATTCTTGTAATTATCATATCATAATTTTATGGGACAACACTTTGTTACAATGTAAAAGTGTCCCCAAGTAAAAATGGCCAAGTTGTGCCCAATTAGCCATTTTCTCTCCACTCTCAGGTGTGAGTGGGGAGCAGGTGTGTTACATTTGGTGTTATCACTCTCACACTGGCACTGGAAGTTCAACATGGCATCTCATGGCAAATAACTCTCTGAGGGTCTGAAAAGAAGAATTGTTGCTCTACATAAAGATGGCCTAGGATATAAAAAGATACCAACATCCTAATAGTGAGCTGCAGCGCTGTGAGACCATACAGTGGTTTAAGAGGACCAGGAACAGGTTCCACTCAGAACAGGACTCGCCCTGGTCAACCAAAGAAGTGCACATGCTCATCGTCATATCCAGAGGTTTGATTCTGAAAAGAGTGCTGCCAGCATTGCTGCAGAGGTTAAGGGGTGGAGCATGTAATCTACATGACTGATGTCCCAGAAGGAAGTCTCTTCTAAAGATGATGCACAAATAAGTCACCAGACAGTTTGCTGAAGACAAGCAGACTAACCATGGAACCATATCCTGTGGTCTGATAAGGCCAAGATAAGATAAAGGCAGGGCGTTGCACAACAATGGATGCAGGTTTATCTGCTTGGACTGCAGTGACTCTCTGAAATCACCAAGCCTGGAGTGTTCCACACATTCCTGTGCTAACCCCAGCTGTTCTGCCCAGTTTGAAAGTGGGCAGAAACAGGACCTGTCTACAGCAGGGTTCTTTTTTATTTAATTTTTACTCGACTGGGTTCCAGGTCTGTCACTGGAATTGCATGCCGCTGGGTCTGTCCTCGTTAGTATAATGGAGTGCATCTCCGCCTGTCCAGGGTTCGATTCCCCGACAGCGATACTTCTAAGTCTATTTTTGTCAGCCCCTAGTCTAGTTGTGAAAAGGTGTGGTTAAATTCAAAGGAAGACACATGGCTTCTTAGAAGGATCTCATTCAGATCCACTTGAAAGGCAAAGGCAGGGCGTCACTCAAGATTTTAGAAATCAGGTGAGGAGTACAACACTCATATAGTACAACAGTACAACAGAGGAGGCTACAGGCAAATACGGTGATAAGAATGTTATGGTTTGGGGCTGCATGAGTGCTGTTGGCTGTGGGGAGCTACAGTTCACTGAGGGAATCATGAATGCCAACATGTACATAAGATATTGAAGGAGAGCACGATCCCCACCCTTCAGACATTGGTCTGCAGGGCAGTATTCTAACATGATAATGACCCAAACACACCTCAAAGACTACCACTGCCTTCGAACTAAGGGAAAATGTCAAGCATGTCTCCAGAGCTAAACTCTACTGAACATCTGTGGAGGAGCACAACATCTCTAACATTCACCAGCTCACTAGTGTCGTCATGCAGGAGTGAAAGATTCCAGTGGCAACCTGTGAATCTCAAGTAAACTCCATGCCTAAGAGAATTAAGGCAGTGCTGGAAAATAATGGTGGCTACATAAAATATGAACACCTTTTATAAAACTTCGCAATTTTCACCTAGGGGTGTAGTGGTTGCCAGTGATTGAGACATTAAACTGTGGACTGACTGTGTTCTCCCATGAGAAGATATAATAAAATAGTTACAAGGATATAGGGGTGCAATCACTTTTGTGAGATACTGCAGGAAAGACTGGAGGGATCCTTAAGGAAGAATCAAAAATGTTAGCTGCTACAAGAAGCATCTGAAAGCTGTGATCTCTACCAAAGGCATTACTAAATATTAACTGTCAGAATGCTCAATTTTTTACATATCCCAACTTTGACATACATGCCAGGTGTTTAATTCAGCAAATAAACAGCCACGGTGCACTACAATTTACAGAGATTGTATTAAAAACAATCAACCACACATTGTGTGCTCTGGGCTCAATCTCTTTTTTTGCACACAACTATATATATATATATATATACAAAAAATATTTCTACTTAACTGCATAGAAGTGTCTTACCTAAGTTATAAAGGACAGAGGCTTGTTCATAGGCAATTTCATCATGAGTTATTTGTTTCCCTGAATAAATGTCAATCCTGTCATAAACAAGAGAAAAGAATTAAAGACCAAAATGATTAGCAAGAAGGTAAGATGGCAGACAAAGTGTTTAAATAAGGCTGACAACTAGTTTAATTTCCAATTTGACATTATCCAGTTTAATATTTCTGGTACTCACCATGTCACTGGTGCGGCTGCTTCCTGTCCCTTTGCCATGGGAACACGGCTCTGCAGATAGTACAGCTGGCCAAAGTATTTCCTGTGCGTGTTGATGCCTTCAAAATCCCTTGGGGCATTTACTACACTCTACGTTTTAAAAAAGCATATAAAGGTAATGATGAAGAAGAGGCACTAAAAATAACATTAACAGTACAGTTTTCAAGTGAGCAAATATGACAGACTAACCTCGTTATCTGAGGGAAATCCAATAACTATTATTCCCCATGGGGAAATCCCTCTCAGTATCGTTCTATTTAAAATCCCACACCAATAACTCATAACAAACCCCTGAATAAAACAAAACTGGATGTTTGTTTGTCTATTAGGTTTTACTTAACGTTGCTGTCGGCATCAATGGCTATCTCAGCGACACACACAAGGTTACATCTACACATGAGGCTATAACAGGACTAATTATATAGACACACTCAAGGTAATGCCAATTTAGCGTAATTGATTAACCTAACGCGCATGTCTTTGGACGGTGCTACCCACCGAGCCATAGTGCCACCTGTCAAAACTGGATGTAAAGGATGAAAGTAGAGGTCAGAAGTCAATCACAATCTACTTCAGGATTAAGAGACTCAAATGCAGTATACTTAAAAGCAGGAATTTAAATAGCTGAATTCACATATTCTGTCCAAGTCCAACAACTACCTTGCTTGTTATTATGAGAAAATAACTGATTTGCTTTAACCCTACTCCCATAATTGTATTGACTTGATTTATATGTCCAAGGCCAAATGACTAAGCAGAGTGTATTGTCAATAGTCATGTATCCTCTTGGTACACAATCAACAAAGAACCAGTTTATTTTACTTTTACATTGTGTACTATATCTACTTTTCTGTTGGTATGTCTGTAACAAGGAAACACTGATTAGCGGAAGTTCTGAACTATATCTGTTTTACTCATGAGTAATAACTTTAATTACTACCTTTCTGAGCTGTTCCAGTTTTCTCAGTGCTTCACTGTAGTTCTCTGGATTTTCACCATACTGCCTTTGGATGTACTGAGGACAAATATTGTTGATAACATTTATAATGGGCAATGTCATACAAAAATTAGCTTAGCACTGACCGCTTGTTAATAACAGGTCTATACAATACAATAACAAGTACTCATCTAAGACTTACAACATAAAGAACTAATGTCAACAATGCTACCTGGGAAATGTAAATATGGAAAACATTGAAATTTAAGCATTTTCACAAGCGGTATGTTAAAACACTCTATAAAATGTTAAACATTTATTTAACATTTTACAAGATTGTAATGACTGTATTTTGGCCATACTTAATTGACCATACATCTCAACATTCCAGACCAGTTATAACAAACAAAGACTATAATGTTATAATCTTAAACTAAGACACATCAGAGAAAACAGCAAAAATCTATTTTAAACACACACTAGGATCATACAACAGCACAACTGTGAAAGAAAAGCGATTAGAAATACCTTTTTAATTACTGAAACTACTTAGATCCGACTTTAACTCTAACTTTAACTTAAGGTAAACTCATGTTTTCTCCAGTGGACTGAGTTGTCAAAAACTTATTTCTGTAGTCTTTGTATACATTTAAATGACAATTTTGGTCTCTTATAGCAAGACCCAACCATGACCCAGGAATTATCATAGAGGCCAAGATGTTATCCATTCTATCAAAATTCCCCACCCCATAACATCACTGCTCATCAGTGTGATAACAATGAGGATTACGTCTTTTCTGTGTAACCATCCCTTTAACGTCAACCACAAGTTTAGTGCTTTTCACCTAAAAATTCTGTTTTTGTCTTATCTTACTACAGAATTCAGTTTAAGACAAATTTCCAACTGTAAATTCCAGGAACCTAGATTTGGTCAGGTAAAAGAAACGAGGGGCACTCTATATTTCTCCCATAATTGTTGTAAATATAACCGTATAATTTCTAATATACATAGTGATATGCAAAGTCATATTTTTTTTACATCGTTTTTGCATATTATAAATGATAAATAATTAATTCATGAAGGATTGAATTTCCCCCTTCATACGCCTCACAGTAGTCTAATAAAAATATATATTGCTAAAGGATTGTACATATTTACGTTGATCTACAGTTGATGGCATAATTGCCTGTTTATATAAAAACATTTTTATTTTATTTCATTTAATTTGGTTTTAAACAAAAAAATGTATTCTGCTTGTATAATGCCAAGTAAAGCTATAAATATGTTCTTGTATTCTATATTGTATTCTTGTATTCTTCTCATTAACAAATTTTCATTAAAACCAACTTCATATTGTTGCTAAACTGGCTTAAGACTCTGTTAAATGAGATCAAGCCATAATTACTGAATATAGGAAAAGTATCTCCATAAACAGGGATTCCAGCTACATACCATTCTTTATATTTCTAAAACTTGTAACTCCACATGTACATTTAATTCAATAGTACTTTAGGTAGCACTTTTAGCAAACCTCAGGAATTTCTCTTGCAAATTTGTACTTTTTATTGTCCCCTTAAACACTGAAATTAAATGTATGCCATTGGGTGTACCTCTTGTTGTTTTGAATGTTGACGCAGTGAAAGAGTGACTATAATACTCCGCAGTGCGTCAAACTAGTAGAGCAAGTGTAGTGGATCACTAATCGGACGTAGTGTACTTGATTTGGAACACAGCCGGCCGTAATCGACCTATACAGGTAGCTATAGGCTCTTGAGCTACCAACCTTCGTTCTTCTTCTCATTACTATTATTAGATTACATTTAAATTGTTTATTTTTTTAGACACTATCGCCAGTTTCACGTATATTTTACTGCTTCTGCAAAACACAGACACTCTGTATTAAAGAATTGGCTTAATATACACAGCTCGAGCTCACCTGTCGTACTCCAGAACTGAAGGGAAACTCTCCAGCCTCTTTCAGCTCCAGCCAAATCATCGGCATTCGCGGAACTGCCTCCATCTCTGTCGGGTATCAAACCTACAACGTGTTAATGATGACTGTCATACGAAATAAGACACAAAATGTTAGAAAAGTCGCGGTTTGTTTTGCTTCGAAACTTCGCAATCCCACTCCTTCCGGCAATCACTTCTGATTGACGTTGGCGGGAGTGTCCTTTCTGCGTTTATGGGTAATGTAGTTCTACAGTCCGACCCTTTGCACAGTGTGTAGTAGCGTGTTTCAAACTTGGCTAAATTCATTGGCTCTTTTTAGCTTTAGCATTAAGTAGGTTGTTTTCATTTGCTGTGTGTTAGTGAACATATTTTGGGCGAGATGCATGTTTAAGTCCTTAATAGTTTAGTTTTAAGAAGTATCTGCCGCTAGGAGGCGACACTTGCTCAACTTTTCGACATGAATCAACTTTACAGCTTCATTCACATGTGTGTTGTCAGATTTACAAGGAACTCTGATTAATATTTTTGCATTTGGATGTGCTGGTGTATGTTAGCTGTGCTTTAAACACATAAATGCTCTGTATTTTTTTGCAAGCTTCCTTCTAAATACCACCACAGCAAAGCATGTGTGTTTTGGATGCCTGTGTGTTGGTCAATTAGCAATACCACACACATTTAGTTCATGGTGGTTCGAGTTGTTTTATACTGGTTAGTGCTGTCCTATTGCCAGTTTGGTTGGTGAGCCTGAACGATATTTCTGTCAAAACCACTTGTCCTGTATGTGTCCAAAACACAACATATGCTGATCCATGCCGTTTTTTTTTATTAGAAGTACACTGGTTTTTAAACAACAAAGCAGACATGACTGTGAAAAATGATTTCCTCTACATGGACGAAATGTGTCCACCAGAACATTTGATCCATATGTAGCTGCTGAATGTCAAAACCACATGTGTTAATGTGAAACTGTTCAGGATAAGTGGGGGGGATACAGGAAGCTTCACATCACTGTAATAACAGCCTCTAATTTTCTGTGACAACTTTCCACTAGATTTTGGAGCATGACTCCACAAGAGCAGTCACAACAATGCGAGTACTTAAGAATTAAGAACGGAAGGAATTTTATGATATGTTGTATAAATAAACACTTCAGTATAACAAATTCTATAGGCGTAGTAGGTGGCTGTATACCTGATTTTATTCTCCTGTCCAGAAAATTGCTGATTTTATTCTCCTGTCCAGAAAATTGCT
>JAVSBV010154856.1:0-15007 GCA_033117975.1 Parotocinclus spilosoma
AGAGAGAGAAAGAAAGAGAGAGAGAGAGAAAGAGAGAGAGAGAGAGAGAGAGAAAGAGGAAGTGATAGGAAGAGGGAGAGAGAGAGAAAGAAAGAGAGAGAGAGAGAGAGAGAGGGAGAGAGAGAGAGAGAGAGAAAGAAAGAGAGAGAGAGAGAGAGAGAAAGAGGAAGTGATAGAGAGAGGGAGAGAGAGGGAGAAAGAGGGAGAGTGACAAAGGGACAAAGTGACAGAGGGAGAAATAGAGAGAGAAATTCATACAAGCTAAAGATGGAAGGAATAAAGGACGGACTTGTACAATATTTTCCAGTCCCCCATGTGATCCGGAGTGACCAAGCCAAGTATGTACAACTTTCAATAGTGGTTATTAGGTGTCCAATACAGAAATGCTAATGACAAATATTGGGATTCAGAATTTAAGGACAAGCTTTAACTAAATCTGAAACAAGAGCATGTAATGACTAAGGCTCTGGACTAGAAGTCAAACCGTTTCAATCCTGACTCTCCTATACTGCACTTAAGCATTTCTTTACCCTTAACCTATGTGCTTAATTGTAAGTTTCTTCTGAATAAAAGTGTCCTGATGTGTCCCTTCAGCCAGCATTTCTCCTGGCCCCAAGCTTCAGATATGAAACTGTTTCAGACTTCAAATACTGTCATCTGCAATAAGAGAGTTAAAACAGTAATATAGTACATTTCAGATTTCAATTCTGTGCTGCTTTGTTATGTATATGAGCTGTTTATTATATTTATTTGCTTGTGAATGTCTTTTATCAAATCTGTAGCTTGTATAAACACCATTAATATGTAGTAATTAATTTTTAAAAATCAGCTTCAACATGCAAGTCCCCACAATGACAGATGACTTATAAATAGCTCAAAAATACACACAAACACACCATAATGTTCACTGTAGCCAATTAACCTTAACCTCAGTGACCTTAAGCAGATCTTTTTATTCTTTTGTATTAAACAAATCCACTTTGGAGACCAGCAAGTTGTGCCACCATATAAAAAAATGGGGATCCACAAATGTTATACATAGCTGGTGCGCACGCACACACACACACACAGACACACACACACACACACACACACACACCAGTATTTTTAGTTTTTATTTCATTTAATATATTTTCATTTAAGTGATGCTTGAATTGGGGTTTTTATATATCAAATAAAAAAAAGTTTGTGCCCCTAGTCAAATTGCAAGATCTCTCCTCCTAGTTGTTCTCCTGTTGGGACCAACCTTAAATACGCAACATTTGTGTATAGTTTAAGTGCTGAAACATCTGAAATGTTTGCCGAAATATTTAATATTTAAGTTCGTTCCTATCAACCACCTTTGCTTGTGTTTCTTTAGTGAGGAGTGTTTGAATACACACAGTGTAATAGATAGATGCAGTTACCACAAAAACAGAAGTCGTGTGAATTTTGTGTAAAAAATGTTATATTATTATAATATTATACCGATTAGCTCAGTGTACTGCCATCTCTGTCATACTGTATATATTCATATCTATAATAACCAATTTCCTCACCTGTAGACTAACATTGTCATATTTGCTTGTCAGCATTTTGTCTTTCTCCATCTTGTCTATTTCTGTTTTTCTCACTGCTTTCACTCCTGACTTCTTGCTTTTGAATTTTGACCCCCAAGCTATAATCCAGGGGTTTATCCAGTCTGTGTGTATATATGTGTGTACCCGTCTTGCCACTGTGGTCTGTGCGGTTTGCTGATCTTTCTTTCCTTACTTCAAGTTCTTTAACACAGACTATTGCGGTAAAAAGTGACGAGGAATAAATCCAACGCTGTCACATTGCAGAAAAGCGAGGAGCTCCCCAGGAATCTCATTTCAGACTGCACAAGACAAACAGTACAATCCTCAACAAACAGCTATTAAGCAAGATTACACAGTAGGTGGTGGAGATTTTCCGCAACGTGAGGGCCGGGATCGCGGAAAAAAATCTGTCTCATTCCACAATCTGCAGGCCAAGAGATGCAAAGGATGAAAATAGAAAGAGAACTAAAGTGAGTGAAAAAGAATAATGATCTAAATTGCTATTGATTACCGCAAAGAAAGCCGCCGTCAGATTAAATGGCTTAAAAGTGAAACGGCTTTTGATTAGATAATTATAAAGTGAAATCTAAGATTACAATCACCACATAGCAGGAAAACGCGACACCTAATGATGCAGGATAGGCTCAATAAACCAATAAAACACATGAAAGAGGGCCAAACAAGACAAACGGAGTTATTTCTTGCCTTTCTGTCCTGTAACAGAGACCCATGGAGAAGCGTAAAGGCTATTCTTACTGTCGCACTTTGCCTGAATCAGCCAATAAGGAGCTGAAAGAGTGCTGAGTAAGGGCTGAATGCTCACGTTCAAATGCAGGGGCGAATGGAGTCGAGCTGCAAACGCACTGCAGCATGCTCCGCACCTAGGCACAAAGCCGCACAACTGCAGCCTCTGACTTAAACACCGGTCCATTCCGCTGCAATGGAGCTCATACATGCTTAACAGCCATCCATTCCCAGTCTGACATGATCTAAAATGGAAGAAAGAGCCAAGAGTTAATACATTTTGTATCTTGTAAGAAGGGAAGTTATTAGTGGGCATGCATTAAATTTTACAAGCAGGCCAGATGTCAGTGTAATAAATAGGAGGGAGTGGATGAAAATGATTAGCAGCCTGGTTTAATGAAGAGCGTGCTATTGCTGTGTAAGGTTCACCTGTGTGTTGGTTGGTTGGTTGGTTGGTTAAAGAAAACTTCCAGTAAAACACTTTCCAGAAGTCTTTTGCCAGCATTAGATTTGTTGCATTAAAAATATTATAATAATTATATGTAATATGGTTATGACTGGACCCCAAAATTTCGAACTTGGTTTTCTTACTCCATAATACCCTGTTCCATCGGTTTTCATTGCCGTCTTGTCTTTTCACCGAATTCCCTTTCTGAAGAAGTGGTTTCTTGGCTGATACCCTTCCACAAAACATTTTATCAAGCTTCTTTGGACTGTAGAAGGATCAACTTGGCATCCGGATGAAGCTGACAGATGCTGCTATTGATCAAGTATAAGGGAAGCTCACAGTAAATTGCCACTGTAGCTTATAGAAGCTGGTTTTCTGATTTGTTGGGGGAGGGGTTATACTGCGTACATATTACTATGGACCAGAAGGTCCAGGGTTCAAATCTCACCTACCCCAGATGGGTCCCTGAGAAAGGCCCTAATCCACAATCGCTTGAATTGTAAGCCTGTATGAATAGTAAGTCGCTCTGGATAAGGACGTCTGCTAAATGACATAAATGTCTTCTATTGGTGGCCTATGTTTTTTATTAATCAAAAAATAAAATGTATGCATTTATTTAAAAAAAAAACAAGACATGCTGAGTTTGCACTGCTCACTTAAACATTTTCTGACTTACATTCAGTCAGATATTTTTAACTTTACTGACACCAGACCTGTTTCAGCCTTCTAGTGGCATTTATTTATTCATGTCTGTCATACCAAAAATTCTGTCATTTTAAATCCAGGACTAAAACAGAACAAACAAAAAATTATTTTATATGCACTAAAATATATTAAGCTTAAAAAAACTGATTATAAACAAAGCCTTATGAAAAGCAGACTAATACTCATCAGAATGTATTTGTTTATTATTTCTCTTCCGTTCTGGTTACACATCCTGGTCAGGGTCTCAGTAAAGCCAGAGCCAATTCTGAAATTCAGGTATGGCAGATGGAAGCTAGCGCTGGATGGGACACCAGTCCGTGATGACCTGTCTTGCCTCTCCAAAGTTAGACAAAGCCAGACAAGGTGCCACTGGTATTATAGCAGGGTAGTTAATGATGTAAAAGTAAAGCAGAATATATCAAATCTAAAGCTAAAGTCTTAAATATAGACCATTGATAAACCATAGATCTTAAATAAAGACCTTTTGTTCACATTTGCAAATGTGAGGCCTTCTGGTTAGTATTTAACATTACTTATTGTCTTCTTAAAGCTTCATAATGCGCTTCAGTTTTTTACCAGCCTTCAGGCTGAATTGTTTCTCATTCTGCTGCGAGCCTGAAAGCACCTTAAATCTCTGTCAGTGGTTGGTGCAATGGTTAGATCTGTAGCACTGTCATGGCAGAAAGGTCACACTGATAGGAGTCAGAGGCTAAAAGTAGCGACAGGACGGGGCTGATATGGCAGAGCAGGTGTTGCACTTTGACCATTCCACTGAGTGTATTTGGGTGTTAGGGGGTGGTGAGGGTGTGTCATTTGCACCCTCAGCTGAGGTGCTCTGAATATTTTCCAGATAAGGACAGAGAAAGATGAGAGACAGGGCGGGATAGGGAAGCTGTAAAAGGTAAAAGAAACCGATTTAAATGACACGCGCAAATCTTTTGGAAGGAAAACTTGACATTGTAGGAGTAGATTCAGTAATAATGTCTGTCCTGACTTTAAACCGCTTTGAATAGTTAAGAGTTGGGATCACTGAACTCTTTACGATAAACAGCTGTCCTGTCCCATATTTCACCTGTACATGCAAGCCTGGGACAAAGACACACAGCCGCATGGTCGTGTACGCTCACAAACACTTTAGGACTTCAGCTGTCCTGACAAGATAAGGAACGGAATGCGAGTGGGATACACATGCTCAGAATAGATGATGGTATGCCATCCCTTTAATACCCTCATGGAGAACCAAACATGGACCCACATCTCTTATAAAGGGGTCATGTACTCATGTAATGTTATCGTACTTGTGAAATACAGACACTACTTTACTGCTTCCCATTTCTTATTTCAGAGTTCTGAAAAAGCGCCTACATACACTTTATTAGTAAAATCCTAAACATATTTATAATGTGTTCATTACTACATGATTACAATGCATGATTTCATGAGACCTTAAAAGATATGTTCATTTTTTTCAGACATTATAAAAAATACAAGGTTTCTCAAGCTGTGGCTGATGGACCAGCATGTTAGTCATGTATGTGCACTTTATATGAAGATGAATGTATTTTTCACAAAATTGAAAGGGTCCAATCTCTTGAATGTGAATATTATGGAAAAAAAATGGTTAGCTTTAGCACTTTATATTTATTCCTTTAAAGATTAGTGCTATTTGAATTATTTTAGCATGTAAAATGAGGAGGGGGGGTTTTTTTGTGCAAAATTGCATTTTCTGAAAACATGGGTTCCAACCCCCCCGATTCCCTGGGTGACCTGTTCAGAATGTACCTCTGCCAGTGCTCCCTGAATTTCAGGATAGACTTTTCTCTCTCCTTCTCATCCCTGATCAGCATAAATGATGGTGGTATGGGACCTCTTTGTGTGGAGTCTGCATGTCCTCCCCATGTCTGCGTGGGTTTACTCCCTATATTTTGGCTCCCCCCTACTATCCAAATACATATGCGAATGGGTTAATTGGTGTTTCTAAAGTCCCCTAGTGTGTGGATGACTGTGTGACTGTATGTGCCCTATGATAGATTGGCCCTGTCCAGGGTTGTATCTGCCCTATGCTGACAGCTAGGCAACAGCTCTCCTGTGAACCTGTCCAGTATTAAGCAGATGGGAAATAAATGAATGAATTTAAACTACTTCAAAGGGAAGTTTGGCAAAACTAACTACCACCTCTTAACTTGTTTTTGGGAGAATTTCACACAACATGTTAGCCACTCTTAATAATAATTTTAAACAAGCATTCATTTGACATAACCAACCTAGTGTTGACAAGGCAGCTGCTTTACATGTAGAAAGACATAAGCCGTGGTTCTGGTTGTGGACAGGCCTCTGGGGTACGCCGGCTATAGTGCAGATATTTATCCAAGGATGGAGAGAGGTGACTGGAGTGGTGCACTGAGATTATGTCTCTGATATCTGGGAAGTGAGAGGCTGTTGAGGAACAGACTGTGATTCAATGCTCTGTTATTCAGCGCTCCCTGCAGCTCTCTTCCATTTACAGCACACCGTAACAGGACCACACACTGCCAATCAAGTTAAGTCATTTTCTAAATACGATGCAGCTTTTCAAAGTGCTTCGTTTACTAAATAGTCACACGTTCATGGATTTATGCACAGGACTAACATTTGCTGGTCATTTTTTATTTTAGTATTGTCTCGAATGGGCTTTTAATGCGTAGATCAATTGTTAACTTATGAATTTATTTTTGCAAGGCATGTTTTTACGCTGGCTCTCGTTTTTTCTGATTATGCAACGCTGTGTGAAAGTTTGTTCAGTAAAAAATGCAACAAGTGTACACACAGCAGATCTGTCAAATCAGAAATATAGAATAATTGTCTGTCTGTAAAAAATGCAAATGAATACATACTGTTATGGTTTATTCTAAAGTTTAAGGTTAGGCTTTGGCTTGGGTGCCTTATCTTTGTTGACGCTTATCTTATGTTCACTTGTGTAAAACAAAACATTATTTAAACAATCTCCCCTGTGTGTTCAGATGATCTCATTTTGCATGAGATCAGGTTTATTTATTAATAAGCACCTTATAATCATGGAGCTGCACTTACCTTTTAGAGTATGTCACTTTATCCTCCATGTCATGCCAATATGATCTCCTACGTTTCACAAACACCTGACACACACACACACACACACACACAAACACACACACACACACACACAGAGTTGGAAAGGAATGTGCGCTAGCTGTTTGGAGGTGTCAGACTTGTCCGAGCACAGGCGTTCATTCTGTCCTCATCTTATAGTTTATTTTTAAAAGCAGCAACATGATGGACGGCTGCAATGGGAGGAGGGTCGCAACCGAGGTCACAGCCGTTCAAGTATTTTAAGAGCTTGTAGTGAGGTAGAGTGGTGTAGGCCACTGTGTGTGTGTGTGTGTGTGTGTGTGTGTGTGTGTGTGTGTGTGTGTGTGTGTGTGTGTGTGTGTATATCTCTTTATGGATACCAAATGTCACCATGATGACAGCGAGGACATTTAACTGAAAAGTAGTTTGTCCTCTTTATTTGATTTTATATGTGTTTTTTTTATAAATTGTAAAAAACGTGTATTTTTAATATACATTTTTTATTTAAATATGTATAATTTCTTTTAACTAGCGAGAGAGATTTCTGTGAATCCCATGTTCCGGGATGTTTACCATTTGGGCACATTTCTTAACCACCTGAATGTAAAAATATTTGGTAACACCTTACAGTGAAGGTCACAAACACCAGAAATCATGAAGAAATGATGATTTACTAATGATTAACATTTACGTTCTACCTTAGTTACTACATCATTTTACATATTGCACCTGCATAAAGGCATACATGAGACATTTACACTTTATTTAATATATTAATGATGACCCAAGATACAGTATGATGTGTAATAACTAATGAGTACTCACTCATGAAATAACAAATATTTATTTTATTGTGGCACATAGGTTAATTACAGAAATTTATTATATAGGTATTCAATCGCCCTCAGATCAATATGTAGCCTGAATTTTTTTGTCTTCTGAGCAAAATTGCTAGACCGTTCATAAACAGCCATTTTCAAAACATGCAACAGATTCTCAGTTGGACTGAGGATAGGGCTTTGATTAGTCACTCTAACACAATGATGCTTTTAAACCATAATTGTGTACCTTTGGCAATATGCTTAGATACATTGTCTTGTTGGAAGATGAACCCCCACTCTAGTTTCAGGTCTTTTGCTAAATGAAACAGACCTTTGAGGATTTCTCTGCATTTGGCTTCATGTATCTGGCCTTTAATTCTCATGGTTCTTCTGACTTCTGAGAGCAGTTGGTTGCACCATAACTACGCCGTTTTAACAGCAGTAGGGTAAATACTTATGTGATCACAACTTAAAATATTGTAAACTTTGGGTAGATCTGTGACATATTAACATCAAAGTCTGATTTATTTCTATAGGGCTTTTAGGAATGAAGCACTGTTTTGAAACAGTTTATCAATTTTAGATTATCTTCTATTTTCTAAGCCCAGTCAAACAACTGAACAGGGCTAGGGTGTCAGGGGAAAGGAAAAACTCCCTAAGAAATAAACCTTGTGAACACCTTGAGAGTTTGAGAAAGAAACCTGTCCTCATTGGGTGGCTTAGATGTTACATGTAAAATTGAAACTACGTTATGTAATTTCATTGTATAGCTCAGAGTAATAGTTTAAATAAGCACAAGTTAAGTAAATATATTATAAAATGAAATTCTATTTATATTTATTTATATTTCAGTAACATTATGGACCGTGGAAAGTTTGATGGAGATGAATACATACTCAACACACCGTGTGTGTGTATTGTAAAGGAAGATGTAGAGCAGTAATGGCATTGTGTCTGCACTATGTTCTATTTATTAAACCCTTCCCCCATCCATTCGATGGAGCCCAGCTCACAAACCTAATGCAGACGCCCAATGCAGCAAACTCCTTGCACTCTGGCTCTCCTTTACTTCAGCACATGCTCAAACATAGCGTTCACACAACCCCAGAATAACAGCGGCTAACTTTGGTACTGAAATGGACTATGGTATTTTGTGTTTGGTGTGGAAACATTATTAGGTCATGCTGATTTAAAAGTGGGACCCCCTGAGTAAAGCTAACATGAAGAGCTAAATTAAAACTGCTATATGTTTACTGCTGAGAGAGTGTGAGAGAGAAAGAGAGAGAGAGAATGAGAAAGAGAAAGAGAGAGAGAGAGAATGAGAAAGAGAGGGAAATTATAACAGATTAAATAGGAGACAGAGGAAGGTCAGCAGCCGTTAATCTCTTAGTGCTGTTTTCTCTGGCTTCATTACAGCTATTGATAGATTGTTGATAAATTATTTGCTTTCTCAAGTTAGTCTAAAGCTGGCATTTGGAAGCACTTAGAGTGGAACAATTCAATTTTGGTTTAATACACACAATTATTAGGCTTTATCCGCACCACACACATGGGGATGAGATAATGATATGAGATTAATGTTGTAATGGATCTGTATTTGTTTGGAGATTGCAGATATCATTTATTTAGGTAAAATTGTTTGTTTTACATTTTTAATAAATGTTTGCAATTTGTTTAATGTGGTCTTTTTTCATTCATTTTTAAAAACAGTATATAATATTGTTTTGCCACTCACTCACTTTTAAAAACATTCTTCATCAAATTCAGGATCACAGGAGCCAGTACCCATAACACACACACACGCGCACACACACAGACACATGCATTGTAGATCATTGTATATTTGCAATCTGGCTACTTTAATTGTTTGCACATTTTGTAAATCGCTCTGGATAAGCGGCTGCAAAATGACTTCAATGTAAATGTACTTATGGCTGCTCTCTCCATCAACATGACCCAAAGCAGGATAAAGCAGGGATTTGCTTTTTATTGAATTGTCACTTTTGAAACACAGAGTATAATAAAAATTAAAAATGTAAAAATTAAATAATTCATGATTGATTAATTAACACTTCCAGCTAGAAATACATATATTGAGACCTTATGACTGAATAGACAGTGGCGGCACAGAAACGATACGATACTGAAATATGGACGAGACGGTCCCAGGTTTAAGTTCCGGCTCTAGTATTGTTAGGCCCTGGATCCTAACCCTGTGCTGTAAATCCCTCTAGATAAGGGCATTTTCTAAATGACTAAATACATATAGCCGAAAACCAGGTTATGGGTTGAATTTGAAACTGTTAATATGCCAAATTAATTAGTTTAATGTACAGTTGCTTAATTTACATAATTGTCTCTAACCACCTGGTTTTATGTTAAGCATTCACTGTGCATTCACGCTAGCTGCTATTAAGCTTAAGAAGGTTTTGAGCCACAGCTGTCGTCTCTTGTGGGAGGGATCCATCGTTGCCACAAAATCTGGCTAATTGTCACATATCATTTTGTTCCAGTTGTTTAGAATACCCAATATTTAACATTCTGGAAGGAAACTATATGCAGTTGGAAGAGTGGAGATTCCAGGAGACAAAGGCCACGTTTTTCTTTACTCATCATACAATATGCCTACAGTAATTATGAGAACGTTTACATGCTGAGTAAACTGAAATGGTGCTTGTTGACCAAATCATGGCTCTATTTTGTGTTTCCATTAAAAATGTGACAGTGGCGAAATGTTTGTCGCTTTTCAGCATAAAATGCAATATCACAGTAAGACATTTTAATATGAAGATGGTACAGATTCTGCAAGTTATACAGCATATACAATAGTATACAATAGAGTACTATTCTTCCAATGATATTCAAACAATTACTGTTTTTGAGATGGTGGAAGGCGACAACACTGGAAATAAACTACCAAGTTGTTCAACTGTGAATATCACAATTTGCATAATTTTCATACTCTTATGTGGCATGTGGATGGGGATTTGATTTTTACACTCCTAGCAGCATAGAAACGTCCCATCACAGTAATAACGCAGACGTTGTCCGTATGGATTTGCCTCTTTAACCAATTAAGGCACGTAAAACCAGGCCAGCAAATGCACCCACATCCTAACAGATCATATTCAAGATCCAGTATTTGCCTCCTATATGCTTTCCAGCATTTGCTTTCTTTTATTCTGTCAGTGTGTTATGTTCTATTATTATGTGTATTATGTGTATCTGTTTACAATATTTATATGCTGGTATTGTACTAGTGCCTTACCTGTCACTTGGGTTTGGTTACACACCAAAAAGAAATGTTCTGATTCACTTGTCTTCTCTCGTGTCTCTTTTAGGTTTGCCCCATGCCTGTGAAGTCCAACTGCAACGCACACCTTAAAATGCTTTGCTAAAGCTGGTAAAATGGAACCAAATCAACTGTTCTATGGATTTGGTCCCCTTCAACCAGCTGTAGCTGTGCATTGATTACACCAGCGGACAAGAACTCAGGACTCTGGAAGAAAACACACACACAGACACACTGCAGAGTTTCTCTGGTGACCATGCCTGGCCATATGGATTCACTCACCCCAACAAAATGGGCAGTCTGACGCATTCCAGTCCATGCTTTATGGTCTCTAATAAGATGATTAAACACTCTGAGGTTATTAAAACCCAAGTGAGCATTAGAGATGTCATACTGTTCTTCTATTTGTGATCTATATTATCTGATTATGTATTCGACCCTGATCGCTGTCATCAGGATATGGGCCCACTGCACTTTATTCCTACTTATTGATTTTTTGTCTTTCTGGTGAAAAAAGTGACAGGCTGGGAGCGAGGGCTGCACATCAAGCTGTTGAATAAGTAAAGCAATCATTGCTTTTCTCCCCTTTTTCCCTCTCTTGCTTGTCATGACCCTCAATGCACGTGTCTGATCAATAAATGCTCATCCTGAGGGCTACAAAGAGCTGAAGTGAGTGTTTTTTATGCGTGCTTCCTGACGGGTGGAGAAATGGTTAAATGAAGGAAAAGTAAGAAGATAGATGGGTGGATGGATGGATGGATGGATGGATGGATACCAAAATTGAAAAATGGTGGAATAATGTTGACGAGTAGAAAAAGTTCTGTTTTTTTTAATCAGATTCAGATATTGAGCTACTACTTTGAATGTTTTGAATTCAAATTCTGGCTGTGCCAAGTAGCCACTTCAGGACACTTTAGTATAGCCATTAAACTTTAACTAATCAGCTTAATTTTAAGTCACTCTACAATAAGAACAACTGCTATGTTGTAAATTGTCTAACTGTGAAGTGATGAATACACATATCCTCAAGCAAGGCCAAAGACAAGCCTAAGATCACCATACACAATAACAAGCATCGACAGAAGAATTTAATTTAAAGCAGACTGCCATTGGTCTCTTAAGTAACTGAACTATGTTCTCTCAAATGGTAAAAACAAGCAAGCAAAAAGCCTGAGGTTAAAGTACTGGGCTACTGACCAGAAGGCTTTACTTGATCAAGGACCAATGGCTCTTTAACCTCATTTGTTGTAGTATTATGCATTATTTTTATACGTCGTTTGTGGATTGTGATTCCTACGAATCTTAGACGACAAATTGAAATATTGTGTGTTAAGTTCAATCTCTGCAACTGTTGGGCTCTAAGCAATGCTCTTAACCATCAACTGCTTGACTCAATTGTAAATTGCTCTCGATGACAATGTCTGCTATGTAATGTAAATGAAAAGCAAATCTGTGTAAAACAAAAGGACCTTTCCTGTTTCACAATAACAATGATCTTATGCACAGTGCACGTTTGGTTAAGGATCCCCATTCCACAATCAGGTAAAAAACATTCTAGAAAAGTACAGGATTGCATAAATTTAAATACATTACATACATTTGCCCATTGTATTATAAAAAATCTAGCGTTTTTTAAATTATGTGGCAATGTAAAAAGTATACATTAGACATGTTCATAAACTGATTTAACAAATGATTATTGTGAGGTCTTATGTGGCACATCATCTGAAAGCCTTGTTAGCGCTGTGTGTGTGTTTGTGAGTGTGGCGATAGATTCAGTGACTGAATGATTGGTTTCCTTATTGCTTGAAGTTAAAGGGAAGCAGAGCATTATAAGGGCCTGTATAAAGGATTTCATTCAGCCATTTGCATTTTACTGCGTGGTAAAAGATCCTATTGCAAAATTATTCTGGGAGTCCGACACGCGCACACACACAGAGAGAGAGAGAGAGAGAGAGAGAGAGAGAAAGAGAGAGATAGTGAGAGAGAGAGATAGTTTGGGTAATATGTTTTGGAGATTTTCCAATGATAAAATGATTACATTAGTTCACCTCAACTTAACCCTAAACCTAACCTTAACCTTAGTGGCCCAAAGAACATATATTTGGCTCTTTTGAATTCACGCACACACACACACACACACTCACAGAGCCACTCTCTCTATGTCCTAAGTATTTTAAGTCAGTTTATTCATGAATTCATTCACGTAATTTTTTAAAATCATTTTAATTCAGTGTCAATAGGAATCAGTGCCAATGCAGCAGCAAGGCACTGGGTGTCAGGTCATTGTAGGGCACACACACACATTTGCTCGCTCCCACTGGGGCACTTGCAGGCAATGGAACGTGGGAGGAATCCTGAATAATCAGAGGAAACCCTTGCAGACACGGTGAGAGCATGCAAACTTGGCACAGGAAACCAGGCCAGGATTCATCCCAGGGATTTTGTGGAAGTGTGAGGGGACAGCATGCACTGCTGCACCACTGTGTGACCCACAATCAATTATTTAATAAAAATAAAAAATGAAAAGGATTTTTTGATCAATTTGCTCCATCAACATCTTGCCGTAAACATAAACATAACTTTCTTTATAGTTACTGTTTAAATATGTCTTAATTTGATGATAATAAGTCATTTTAAAACACCACGGTTGAAGTCATTTGTTTACTAGCAACCACGGCCGTAAAAACAGACGAAAAAAATTGAAAGTGTATTTAAACAACAACAACAATTTTTGAAAGCTATGCAAACAACAAAAACATGCAAACATTTAAAAGTTGAGTTTTCAATCAAGAAGCTATAGAAATTCAACTATCACTGACTAGTGCCCCAAAGGTTAAATACACTCGCTGGTCACTTTATTAGGTACACCTCCATGTTTTCACAAACAATGACAGATGTATCTGTTCCTCCTTTCATAGCACTAGCACTTTGTAATTCTTCAAGTACAAATCGTAGTCCATCTTTAACTTCTTTCTTTAACTACTAATTATTCCCTGTTAATCTATTCTCTAATTACCAGGACCACCACAGATCAGGGATTATTTGGCAGTTATTATTACAGTCTCTCACCCTAAGTATCCTAAAGCAATCGTTTAGCCCCTTTGGTTTTCAAATTATATATGAGGACCAGCAAATGTCACCACAAGGTACAACATTTATATCATTACAGCAATATTTTGGTCCTCAAAATTATACTATACTATACACACTTCCACCCCAAACACACAGAGTAGTGCTACTCACACACATAACATAACATAAAAAGGCTGTCCTGAGTTGGACATGAATTTATGTTGCATATAACTTTGGGGAAAAGGAAACAGTGTGCCAAGTTACATAAACCAATGCAAGCCATTTTAATATTGAGATTGATAGGACGTCAAGTGCTCTGGTGTCTTGTGTCAAAACAGAAAAAAAATGTGGCGTGAGCAGTGCTCAGAGGACACATTATACATACAAATAAAGGACTGTGCAAAAGTCATTTTACTTAATATTCTGCATGTTCATTATTTAAGTTTTAGTGGTTACTGCATTTTGTAGTTTTACAATTACAGAAAATTACAGAGTCTAGAAAAAGAAAATCCAGAAAAAGAAAATTACAGAATCTCTAGTCCATCTGCTTCTCTTATACTTTATTAGTCCTACTCTGTTCTCTGATGATCAGAACCCCTACAGGACCAGCACAAATAAGCTAATATTTGTGTGGTGGATCATTCTCAGCACTGCAGTGACAATGCAGTGGTGGTGGTGTGTTTGTGTGTGTTGAGCTGGTACAAGTGGATTAGAAACAGCAGTGCTGCTGGACTAAAAATGGTAAACTCACATAAATTGGGTAATGAGTGAACAGCATATTAAAACTGTATAAATGAAAACTATATGAGCTATTTATGAATTTCGGGCTGTAAGGCAATTGAAGCCTAGATAAATGAGGAAGGGAAGGGAATGTAGCTGGACAGTCTGATCTGGTGATGCCTTATGCAGGCATCAAAAGGACACTTTATTGACTCACTTAACTATGCTGGGCTAGCAGGTGTAGTCTTTCCAGTTGGATTCTGTTTTACATGATGGCTTTTCATTTCGGTCCGCTTTTCTAAAATGCCTACTCCCATTCTAATTATAACTGGTAATATGGTGCACTGTCATAGGACAGTTACTTGTTCAATAAATGTATTTGTTTGTTAGAGGGGGTGAGCAAATTATTGCACTGCATACAGATGTACAGCGATATAATATTTTACCCAACCATTATATATCAATGGCAGTACACATATACATTCGTGTTCTCCAGTATATATATATATATATATATATATATATATATATATATATATATATATGTGTATGTATA
>JAVSBV010154865.1:0-15007 GCA_033117975.1 Parotocinclus spilosoma
TCCAGGGCTCCAGCTCGACCCTGGTTCCCGGTCTCGAACCCAGCTCTGCAGCAACATCGCCCCATTGCTCCTGCTGCCTCTCGCCTCCCACCTCACTTGACTCATTGCTTGTGCCATACACTGATAAATAAACACCCATTGTTCTGCATCTCCGTCTCCTGTCCTCTCAGTATTGCTAGTCGTGACATTTACTTTTACACTACTGTAATTGCTGGAATTTTAATGGACAGTTTTTGTAATGGACTTGATTGGCCTTTTTACTGTTCTTTTTCTTTCTAGTTTTTTTTATACCTTAGAGTATTCACATACGTTCAGAGTATTGACTTTTAATTCTTTTATTTACTTATTCTAAATACAATACATCCAAACAAATACAGCTTTCTTATTCAAATGTTCTGGAGAAGTTGTTCTGTAAGATTTTCATTACTAAGAGCCAGTTTTTATGGCTTATGTCAGTGTAGCAAACCGCAGTGTTACAATGTAAATAAATAATAATAATATACAGTTTCTTAACCTTTAAATGAAGATACACCATTAGAAATATTGATAATAACTAATAACATAAAAGCAAGTGAAACAATAATATATGTTATCTGTCTTACCTTTTAGATTCTTTGAGAGACCAAAAATCTAGTTAAAGAAGAATTTTCATTAAAAAATCTAGACTGTTGATTATACGGGCATGTGTTATTACTGGATTGTGTGTCCAGATTATGTACAGTAATGAAAATGCCTGCAGTCTGTGTAGTACAGAACTAAAGTACTGCTTTGTGCAGGTGCCAGGTAAGATCTGCCATTCTAGGGGTAGGCTGCAAAAGCTATAGGACTGGAGAGAAACAGAGAAAAGCAATCTTAGAATGTTTTCTTGTGAATTTCCTTTATGACTTCTGTTATACCTTGCTTGATGATCCACTACCCCAAGGAGGATTTGCTACACCCCAGCTGTAGAAGGGATCCTGTATGGGAAAACATTCATATGGCAATTGTTTATTTTGAAAGGTTACAGTTTTTCTGGTTTATAACACTTAATACAGCTAACAATTGCATATTCTTATTTGTACAATTAAAAACCCTTTCGGCTGCAAAAAAGGGTTTGGGGATGTTGCTGTCCATGGTGCTGATCTTCCTGGTGAAGAAGTCAATAAGCTGAACTCAAGCCTCAAACAAAGTTACACTGAACATCTCTATTTATAGTAGTAATTTTACAGTATAGCCTAGGGGTGGGCAAACTACGGCCCAGGGGCCGTATGCAGCCTGTTAAGCTTTTAAATCTTTAAAATTTATAATGTTAATCCTTATTAATGTTTTGTTTTCCTTGCAACTTTGGCCTTTCTCGACAGATGGGACACTCTGTTACGCTGACTTTTTTGAGGTAGGCTGTCTTATGCTGCATTGAAGCAGTGTCGGAAGATGTCCAGCTGGGATTGTTTTTCCCAGTGAAAAAGTGATTTTTCCGATCATTCCGACACTGTGTGAACGCATCGGTAATCTGCGTTTTCCCTCTTTGACAGCTCAACCCTTCTGTAATGATGAGCAGAACTAAAAAAAAGAAAAGTAGACAGAGAATGTCGAGTGTTTAATAACTAAATATTGTAGCATTGATAACAGCCAGGGGTGGACCGTCCTGGCTCCTGTGATCATAGTCGTGACTCGTTGATTTTATTCCTTTTGGTATGTGTTGCCTGTGTGCGCTGTTAAGCGTTCATGGAGCATGCAGGACTTGTGGGTGCGTTTGTGGGCGTGGTTTGTGTGAGTAAGGTACCTGACAGTTACAATCTTCGAGAATGTGTTCACTGCATGTGTGGCAGTGTTTAAGCTGGGCAGTGATTTATGACAGCGCTAGACTGGTTACAAAAGCTCTTGTTATGGTGGGTGTTATTGTCTGCACGGTGGTTCCAACAAAGCACACGTAATGAGCAAACCTGTTTGTTCTCGGTTTGTTTTTTCTACACTGATGCTACTGTAGTATTATATAGTCTTTAACTGCTGAATGCCTGATATGCAAAGAGACTGTCATGGTTTATAGAGTGTAATGTCAGCCGTTACTTTACCACAAAAGATGCCAACTATGCTGACAAGCAGTCAGAGAAAAAATGGGAAGCTAATTTACAGGCATGACAAAATCTTTTAAGAGTCTCTTTAATAATGCTTTTGTTAATTCTCTATTGTAATTAAAGCATGTTTTCAACATATTCCATGTTATTTTTTTCTTCTATGAGGTGAATTACCAAATCACTCCATCCATCTGCTACTGTCCGGCCCGTCTGTCAAATTTTAGAACCCTCTGTGGCCCACTAGTCAAAAAGTTTGCCCACCCCTGGAATAGCCCAAAAGATTGGAGCAATACAGATACACTCACTGGCCACTTCATTAGGTACACCTGTTTAACAGTCACGTGGCAGGAACTTACTCATAGCATGTAGACATAGATAGATTTAAATGACTTTGGACATGGAATGGTAGTTGATGCTAAACAGGCTGGTCTGTAATGAAAAAAAAGCACCGTTGCAGTTTAATGACCATGTCCACCCCTTTATGACCACAGTGTACCCATTTTTTACACGCCATCTTACAAAATTCAAATTATTTCAATCTTAAAAATATTAAAAATGACAAGTTGAATTCACTGTACTCAGATGGCCTCCAGTAACTATATCCTAATCCAATAGAGTTCCTTTGAGATATGGTGTAGCCGGAGAGTCACATCATGGATGCGCTGCCAACAAAATTTGCAACAACTGTGTGATGTTTTCATGTCAGTATGGATCAAAATCCGAGGAATGTTTCCAGCATCTTAATGAATCTATGTCATGAAGAATTAAGCCAGTTCTACAGTGTTCCACTCCAGTACTAGCAAGGTGCACCTAATAAAGTGGCTGCAGAGTATAAATTTTAATGTTTCAGTATCAGTTATATGAAGTCTCATCATGCATACTATTTTATTCATTTTTTTACTCTATGAAGCCTACTTTGCCATGTTGCAAAAATAATAGTACAATAAACTCAACTCAGTTCTGAAATGCTGGGAAATGGTCATGGTATAAGCAAGATAACACCCGCTACTTGCCATGAGAAACCTTTTTTTACAGCATTTGTTTTTTGCTGTCCCCATTTTAAAGTATGTCTCTATGAGTCATATAACATCTGAGACCTGGCTTTAGCATATTCAGTCTTCAGCGGTGCAGAGACAATGAGAGGTGACAGTGTTCCCGCTGATTGCCTGGTCTTTTAGTGTCAGCACTGGAACAGTAGCATGTAAAGACGCTGTTCATAGGATCTTTGCTTGTGATATGGTTGCTGGGACCATAGGCTTCAATTCTGGAATCATAGCAGACTGGTTTTGAATTTAATTAGAATACAAATTTTGCCACAGTAATGCAGCTGTGTTGGGAATTGCCATGAATCGCTAGGTTAGCGCGGGTTCGCAAGGATATGCAGGAGGCGGATGTAAACGCAAGCGTGGTGCTTTATTACATACAGTGCAAACACAGAGACAGGGTGAACGGTATATACAAGGTGAAAACCAAAACACATGAATGGGAGAAACTAGGCAATTGAGGTAGAGAGAGAGAGAAAGGAAGGGCGAGAGCTAACGGCAACAGAACTATATTGGAAAAAGTGAGAGAAAGGGAGCTCGGAAATCTCTATGGAAAAGAGGAGAACCTGCACAGACACTGTTGCCAACTCCCCAGTAAGAAAAGTCGCTATAGGCTTACCTAAAAGTCACTAGAAGTTGCTAAATGACATAATTGCCTACTTTGCATAAGGGTTCATTTGCATGTAAAAGAGGAATAACATTGTGGGAAAGACAAAAAGTAAGTAAAAAAAAAACCTAAACATCTTTAGAACAGCATGATTGCAAGTTCGCAAGTTCTTGTATTGATTCTGGTTTGTTGTTTATTTTTTGTCATTGAAATAAGCCATCAATAGGCTAAAATAAGATGACTTTAATACATATCAGACCCATATTATATAAACAAATTTTGTCCTGAATTGTTAAATGTTAGAATATCACATTTTATCAAAATAGAAAAACAAACAAAATAAAGAAAGTTGAACAACAGCAGGTTTCTTATTAGTACCTTCATTAGGGCTTTCAAAATTGTGTTTCTCTTTTCTGTGAACAAATATTGCAAAGTTTCGCTTGTGCTAGTTTTCTGTCTTTTAGCCATTAGTGAGATGTATATACGACAAACATTTTATTAGAGGTCTAAGCACTAAGTACTGGAAACCTATTTTTATCGTTAAAATTTGTATTGCTTCCTTATTATTATTAATATATATCGTGTAGCCCAAACCATAAGTCTTACAGACATGAAACTTGGTCTACAGATAGTAGTCTGATTGGCCAATAGGTGGTGCCACAGCGAAGCCAAATGATTTATTGCTCATAGCTTCTACTGTACACCATGACATCTACGAATAAAATTTTTTAGCCATGCCATTCCTTTGTCCTCGCCAACAGAAAAGTTTATAGAACCCACAAATTCCACCTATTTTGATTATTTCCTCATTTGCATAATATGCATATCATAATAACACACTGCGTCATTATACTAATCTCTTAGTAAAATAGTAAACAATACTCAAATAACCAACATCGGGCACATAGAATTCAGGATGCATTTGATTAGTCATTAGATGACTGCACAGTTATGGCTGTGTCAAAGCAAAAGGGGCATGACAAAGGCCTAGTCACTGGTCCTTAGGAAACAGCCCCTAATGGGTGCTATTTAGTCAACAGTCAGCAAGACAGGTTGGGGCGGACATCGCAGCTTGGAAGCTAAATTTCCCTATTATTATTCTTAAGACCTTTGTTGTTAAAGCAAATTTAACAACCAAGCTAGCTTTGATAGACATTAAACGGCACATACCTGCACTAAACACTAACAACAAAAGCCAGTTAACTTTGTAATGTTCTCATATTTTCAGTACACAAATATCTTGCATATCATTTACATTTAGCAGATGGCTTTATTTAGAGCAACTTCCAACTCATACAGTCTTGCTCAAGGACTCATCAGTTTAAGCTTGGATCTTTTTAAGTAAATCTATGCCTAAACTTAACATGTACTGCAGGTAGAACCCCAGAGTTGACCTGGGAGTTATACCACAGTGAAAATCAGTAGTTTCACTTAACTGTTGTGGTATGTATCAGGACCCACGTATGCGGGACCGAGGAATCCCACGGCGTATAATAAAAATGGAGAAATAATATATAACCAAACTAAAATGAGGAAAAAGGGAGCGAAAGGCTCTCTAACGCATGAAAATTAAAAAGATGAAAAAGAGCATGCGGCTGAGTTGCATCTCAAAGGGAGCAATGCGCAATAAACCACGGTGACCGCCAAGGGCTGCCCTTTACAGTGGGATATGGGGCGGTGGCGGCGGAGTCCATTCAGGACTGTGAGCGAACATGACAAAAGCACGATGAGGTGCTGATTTGGGGACGTCTCCCAAATCACGAGACACGGGGGGACTCCGAGACGCGAAAAGGCGAGCCAGAGCTCGCACGCGCTTGTAGCGCGAGAAAGTGCGCCGTTTAGGGACACTCCCCAAATCGAGAGGCGCAAAGGCGTTTCCGGAGCGCCAGAGGGCGAGCGTTAGCGCACAAAGAAGAGGAGCCAGGGCACGTCTCAAATAGAGGCGCGCAGCCGGCTGAAGTGAGGCTCGATAAGGGCTGGGCTGGGACGGAACAGGGAAACCTGGATCTTTCCCTAAAATGGCTAAATACCTCAGAGGTTTCCCTCGTACACATCTTTCAGCTCTAAACACCCCCGGATGTTACCAACTGAATGCTAAGATGGTGCAGACGTTCAGCGTGTCGAGGCGCTTGCGCACCGGTGGTCAGGCACGCAGCGAGTTCACGGTGGAGTGAAACGACCTGGCAATGAACACTGCTAGAACTCCCACTTAAGTAGAGGGAGACACAGGTGTACATCATCAGGTCGTTACCCCAGACACTGGTTATAAGTAACAGCAATCTGTAACAGCAATCAGCGAGGCAGCACTGCCAGGGAAAAGGTAGGAACCTTAACAGTTTATCAGTTTGAACAATAAATATCTTGTCTTCAATTGAATAGAGGTTGATTTGCAAATCATCGTATTCTGTTTTTATATATGTTTTACACAACTTACCAACTTCATTGTAATTTTGTTTGTAATCATTTTCTTTAATCATTAAACATTTTTTATTACAAACAATTATTCAATTGGGATGCATTTATGTACTGTTAGGGTTTGTGTGAAATTTTGAATATGTTTATATATAAGTATGTATATATTTATGCAAAAGTCTCACACAGAAAAAAACGCAAACCTTTAAGCACCACTACAGTGCTAACATCCTTGCAGTGGGGTTACATTTCATCTGCAGTGGGGTTGCTTTTCAAACACTTTACAAGCTCTACTTTACTCACCTTCTTTGTGAGGCAAGGTCCTCACATTGCTTCTCCTATAATTCAGTGCTGATAACATCACACACAACTCGCTCTCCCTTTCCCTACTCAGATACTCATAATTCAACCAGTATGTCGTGTAGACATCTCATCAACTGAAGCTAGGCAGCAAGACTAAGCTGCTGTGTAAAGGTCTCCATGTTGAGATTTTGTCATCTCCCTGTTCATCTACACCATTTTAATGACACCGTCTGACACTGCAAGAAACCACTTAGGTAGGTCCAGATAATCAACTTTCATTCTCTGCATATGCTTCTATATTGACATTCAATTTTCTTACTCACAATGCAGGTTTATTTGATCAATTCCTTTCCACTGAGCTCACCCAGGCTCATATTTACTGATCTGGCATCTCAAGTTTGGACTACTACAAATCTCTGTTATGCATTTTTTCAGATAACTACAACTCAGAATGCAGAAACTATAATAAAACTTTATTTTGTGCAATTATATATTAATTAACAACATTAGAACTGTTATTAGAACTGTGTCTGTTATCTGCATCTGCCCTAAACCTAAATGTACCCAAAAAGTCTGCTTTAATCATTTCATTAGGATAAACACAGATAGCTCTTGTAGAAATAACAATCTTAAACTTAAGCTAGGATTGTAGCTGCTTCTATAGTGAGTCTATTCTGAGTCTATTTTAGAATCCATGAGTATCACTCAGAATGTGATGGGTCTGAGTGTGCTGTTACTTAGCCGGATACTTAACCTGTGTTTATTACTAATTACTTATTACTTTTTCACAATAGTGACTTTATTACTTTCTTTAACGATAACATAGAAAAAATGTCAAAAAAATTTAAATGCTCATCAAATCACCCATCTATGCAACAGCCTTCCAGATGTAGCACTTGTGTAGCTGTCTGCTTAATTACCTCTAAATCAGGACTAGAAACTTAACCTCAATTATTAATACTGAACTGTCCTCACTGACCAGCTTGTCTAAGGTAACAACATGCTTATTAGATCCAATTCCTGCATATTTACTCAAAGCATTTTAGTATTTTAGAAACACTACTGATTATTTTAAAT
This sequence comes from Parotocinclus spilosoma, assembly GCA_033117975.1. Classification (NCBI taxonomy): domain Eukaryota; kingdom Metazoa; phylum Chordata; class Actinopteri; order Siluriformes; family Loricariidae; genus Parotocinclus; species Parotocinclus spilosoma. Next base: position 7,497 of record JAVSBV010154865.1, read on the forward strand.
TAATCCCTTACCTTTAGTTGCTCCGTAATTAAACTCCTGATTAAAAATGCCAGTCTTGACCCAAATCTTGTGCCAAATCATAATTTTAATCATCTTTTTAAAATCACATAAATTTTTAATTTTTTTAATCCTAGCTCTAAATTTCCCTGTTCCAACATTTTTTGGAATGTGTCTCAGGTCAGAAATGCTGGAATGGATGTTTATTAGTAAATTAAATGAGGTTGACCAGAAAAAAACATGAAATATCTTAGGTACATACTGTCTGCAATAAAAATAACAGTATACGTAAGAAACGATGTGTCCCTATTACATTATATCCTATTATGTATTAGTAAATAATGTTTAAAATACTTGTTTGTTTGTTTGCTATCATTTTGTCTGCCTTGCTGACTTCCTGTTTTATTTATTTTAATGATGTTACCAAAATATGAAACAACGCTTGCATAGTAGTTTAGCAGAAAATAATAGCCAGAAAATGCTTTAGTTAGTTGTTGAATATTACTGGTTTGGAAACTGATACATGTATCATTATAACATACAAAAATCCACATTTTTTAAAATTACAAAATTACATACTGCAAGCTTTTCCTGAATACATTCTTGCAATTGATTTAAGCTACTCTTGTTTTATAAGTATAACAAGTGAACTGATGCAAGTTCTGGAATACAACAAAACAGCATGCTTAAATAAATTAATAGGTTGTTACCCAACTCAACAGTAATCGAAAATAACACATAAACTTGGAAAAAAGTGGGACATTCAGTACTTTTGATTATCCAGCAATAGTTTATGAAAGGTCCAATCTTACGGTTTTCCTGGGTCCCCATATAGTAACTGAACCAGAATGTGCTAGACAAAGGACCTGTTCTACAATACATTGCTGAGTGTCTAATGTTATTAGAAAACTACTACTAAGAAATGTTATAGTACAATGTGCTGTGCACAGATAAGACAACATATTTGGCAGAAATGCAAGCTAGTACAAGCTGTAAGGCATGCTGGTGGGAGCATCATTACTTAAAAGTACATGTAACTGCTGAGGGAAAAATCAAAGGATTTAATAGAAGAACATCAGCATATTCAGCCCACTACACAAAACAAACTTGAAATTGTTCATCATTGTTGTGTTGGAATTTTATGTTATTGATGCTTTTACTGTTATTAAATGCAAGTACATGAAGCATTTTGGATGGTAAATTACTGCCATTAATAAAGACAAATGTAATGATCTGTTTGCTCTTAGCTATTCATCTAGGTTATGATTTTAATTAATATCAAAGTGTGGCATTCAGGCACAGTAAAAAGCGTTGTCACCTCAGACATACATACTACATACTCTCTATGTATGTATGTGCATGTGCCCTCAAATAATCATTGCCTTGTCTATGGATGGTTCCTGTCTTGAAACCTGTGATGCCCGATTAAGCAGGTTCAACAATGAATACATTAAAGAATGAATGAAGAATATCAGACCAGGTTTTTTGAGCAATTGAAGCCCAGACCCATAAATGCTTCTAAACATTTTTTGCAACTATAATTCAGCATGATGGCAGTGATGCAATAATGAGGAATATCACTGCTACCACCACAGCTGGGGTGAATCATACAGAATGAAACAAGCCACAGCTGAAGCTCATTTACAATCTCACTAATTCACTGCTATCTGCACATGCAATACTTTGCAAGCAATCCTGTGCAATTTCACAAACAGAAAAAAAAATGTAAAATCACATTATGTGGAATTCAGCACTCTCAAAGTCTATAGGCTAATGGATTCACTTTTCCCTTATGACAGCTAAATGACAATCCCACTTTCATCAGCTGCTCATTTAAACAACAGAAGAAGCAAGTAAGTACCTTGGCTTTTCTCACCCTTACATCAGCCAGTTATAACAAATTATGCCCTTTTGATCACTTGCCTCAGTACTCTGGCAGATCACAGCTACCCTGCCCTAAACGTAGTCCATTTACTCATTACTTAACAGCTTTTCCTTCATGCATGTTAAGATACTGATCTTTCACATATAATAAGCTTCATATCATTTTTCTGTATCTGAGATTGCCATATATTGTATTATTACAGAGTAAGTGTGGCAACGCCCTCTGCTCCTGGTGCTCCTGGCTGAGTACAATTTGCTTCCAAGCAAATATTATTAACATCTAACACATTTTTCCACCAGTATGCAGACACTGACCAATTTTCCCAGTATGAAAATGTTTGATTCTGGCTTCATAAATTCCAATGTTATTTACTGTGTATCACAATATGGCACAAAAGATTTAGTGCTTGGTTTCTCATTCTTATTTAGTACAATAAATCTGATCCCAACACACACGTTGCACACAATACAATAGCACCTCCATCTTAATAGTTAATCACGTGTGCCATACGGCAGTAACCTCCTGCTTGAACATGAGATGAGAGGTCCCTATTGGGACCACACATGTTCTTTTATCCCCAACAAACCAAATGAAATATGGAACTGCTAAAGCTGTAGGAATAAAGAGGAAATAGCACCCCTCTGAGTTCTTTTAAAAGATCCTTCTCCTTCGTTTCTTATGACTGATTGTACGTTTAAGGTGGCATTCAGATAAAAGCCATTGCGTGTGCCTCAGACAGTTTCATTAAACTTAGCTGAGCTGAATTAACGAGAATTCCCATTTTTTTATTACCTTACTGTATTGGATTAACATGAGCTCTTCAGCAAGCCAGAAAACATCATTTCTCCTGAACCTGTCCACAGGTACAGTCAGAACCATGACCAGCAGCTGAGTACTCTTTTATGTGGACAATCAGTACTTCTTAGCTTTTTTTTCCCATCAGCATTTTGAATGTGTGGATCACTGAAGGGTGTAGGGCAGAAAAAGAGCTTATTACACCATAAGAGCAATTGATAGGGTTCTGTAAGAAACACCTTGCAGCAAACAAGTAAAGGAAGCATTATTGTGGGACTGCAATTTCACATGAGAAAAACATAAAAGCTTTGATCAGATAACATCACGTGACATCCTGTGTCGGAAAAGCAGCACTGCACCACATAAATAATAAGTACATAAGCAGAGAGGATAACATGTGCAAGATTATGGGGGAAAAACTTGCCTGAAGGGTTTATCTCTTGTACACCCTCCAGCATGATTTTTTTGTTATGTTTAAGAGCTTCTTGCATAGCTATAAAATAGATATATTAGACATAGACAAAGATGATCCCACAACTGCTGGACAATCTCATCCTGTACATGCCTCTTCGCTGTCAGTGTGTAGTCTGGTGACAATACACCCTACTGAACAGTCAATGTGTAGAACTCTCATCCAGTTTAACATGTTTCTGTTTACCCCCATGAATAAATAACTTACTACTTAATCATGATAATTGAGTTTGCATCTCATTTGTGTAACCTTTCTTGGATTTTTCATTTGTTTTTATGATCTTGTTTAAAATCATATATATATATATAACCCACTGGGAATAAAGGTGAGTATACTTCTAAGTGAAAATGGCCAAAACTGTGCCCAATTATCCATGTTTCTTCCCTGGTATCATGTGACTCAGCTGTGAATGGGGAGCAGCTGTGTTAAATGTGTTGTTATAGCTCTCATACTCTCTCATACTGGTCACCGGAAGTTCAGCATGGGACCTCATCGCAAAGAACTGTCTAAGGATCTGAAATAAAGAATTTTTGTTCTACATAAAGATGGCCTAGGCTATAATAAGATTTTAACAGCACAGGTTGCACACAGAACAGGCCTCGCCATGGTCGACCAAAGAAGTTTAGTGCACATGCTCTGCATTATATCCAAAGGTTGGCTTTTGAAAAAAGCGTAGGAGTTCTGCCAGTATTGGTGCAGAGGTTGAAGTGCTTAGTCAGTGCTCAAACCATACGCTGCACACTGTAACAATCTGGTCTGCATGGCTGTAGACCCAGAAGGAAGCATCTTCTAAAGATGATGCACAAGTAAACCTGCAAACAGATTGCTGACAACAAGCAGACTAAGGACAAGGATAACTAAAACCATGTCCTGTAGTCTAATGAGACCAAGATAAACTTATTTGGTTCAGATGGCAAGTGTGTTTGCCTACAGTTATGCATGGTGGTGAGAATGTCATGGTTTGGGGTTGCATGAGTGCTACTGGCTGTGGGGACAGTTCATCAAGGAAACCATAAATGCCAACATGTACTGTAACAGAGCATGATCTCCTCCCTTCCTAAACTTGGTCACATGGCAGTATTCCAACATGATAATGACCCCTTACACACCTCCAGGACGACAACTGTCTTGTTAAAGAAACTGTGGGTAAAGGTCAAGCATGTCTCCAGATATAAAGCCTATTTAGCATTTGTGGAGCATTCACAAATGGAAAGTGAAGGAACAAATTCAGCATCAGCTTCTCCACATTATATCCTTTTACACACCCAAATACAATCACTCTCTTTTGTTGATCATTAACCCCATTTTTTCACACATCTAACAAGACATTCTCTGCACTGTACCACAATTTCTCCATTTGCAAAACCCGTTGCACTCCCCGCAAGTATTTCATCCGTGTGCAGCTATCTGCAGGAGCCTGACGTTACTACCATCTTAAACATGCAAGGTGACTTAAGTACAAGAAAGGGTTGATATGTTTATTTTGGGGTATGGTAGATATTAATGGTAGGTATGTAAGATATTACATTCCACTTAAGGTTTTAGTTGATGTAATTATCAGGAACACATAAGCCTTTGCTGTGTGTTCCCACATTTTTTATGTTGAGCATGGCAGATTTACACTTAGTTTTTGGTTTGTTTATTGGGGACAGCCTAAATCCATCCACGGTTTATATTCTATTAGATGCTGAATTTGTTCTATGACATGGAATTTTTTGTGCAATTGCTACAGATCGGAGTCTGGGATAGGCCTTCCTGCATTTACATTTACATCATTTATCAGATACCCTTAAGCAGATCTAACAGAAGTGCTCTGTATTCCTCTTAGCAGAACACTGTAATAGTTAATGCAGGACAAAAAAGACAACACACATGATAATGAGGGTTTATCCTTATGTGAAAGTGCAAGCTTGGTCCACGTTTAAGTGTTGAGTGAAAAAAAGAGTCTTTAGTCAGAATTTGAAGATATCAAGAGACTCTATCCACTGCCTGGGTATGGAGAAGAGTCTTGATTCCTACCACACCATCCTCAAGGTGTGAAATATAGTCATCATTATTGTGCACAATAATATGAAATTCAGTGGCAAAACCTCCATAGTATGTTGTTTCAGCCAAATAATTATCTTTACATACTTTAAATGGCGATCAATATAATTACAACATTTTGACCAGTTTCCCAAACAAGCAGTTACAGTTAATCATAGAAAAGGTATAAAGTGGAATAGACACCAGCATAATTAACCCTAACAAACAAAAACAAAAATAGAAATAGACACCGGCATACATTTCTGTCATTAAATACAGTAATTGAATGTCAAAGGGGAATCAAGTGGAGTAACTATATTGTAATGTTACTACTTCAAATCTTAATGGACCAAGTTACAAGACGAGGCACACATGTTGAGCTGGATTGGCCAGATAAACTTCTCACAGCAGCAAATTGTGAAACAAGTCAGATGAATGTAGTCTGTAGCATGCAACTACTTGTACTTTGACATTCAACATATTTTAGTATTATGTCTTAACCTTATGAATCATATTAGTTCGATTTATAACTTTACACAAATTTGAACTACTACTTAACTTTTTACATGCTTTTCCTGGTAAGGGTCATGGTTAAGTTTTAATTGTTTTTCATTTCAGAATTTGGGAAGATATATTGAAAAATATTACGAATACTTTATGCATAACACTACAAATGTCCTGCGATAGATTGGCATCCTGTCTAGAACTGTTCCTGCCTTTATGTCGGCTGCTAGGCACCAGATCTGTCCAAGATTAAATGTATAAGAAACTGAATACATGAAAGAATAAAGACAAGGCATTCCATACTGCAACTACAGGATTTTCTATGCATACAATGTAGTTGTCAAAGGCCACAACTCCACAAGTCAACTACAACTCTTGGCAAAACTCTACCAGGTCCCTCCATGGAAAACTCACAACCCCATTCTACAACAAACAATCAGAAATAGTTGGGAAAGTATGGAAAATGCACATAAATACAAAACAGTGTTTCTTACTGTACTTTGACAATAAAACAATAATAATAATAATAATAATAATAATAATAATAATAATAATAATTATTATTATTATTATTATTATTATTGTTTTATTATCATTAGTATTATTATTATTATCATCATAATTATTAGTATTATTATTTTTTTTGTTGTTGTTTTTATAAATAGTTTTTATGCTAGCAATTTGTATTCTAGATTGTGAATAATGATCAGATGAAATTACCTGTCATGAAAATGACCTTATCACCAAAATTACTGCATTCTAATCACTGCATTTCAGCCCTAAAACATGGCCTGCTATCATCATTTCAGTGATGATCTAGTTAGCTCAGGAGAAAAAAGGTTAATGAGGAAAATACAAATGATATCACTCTACCATGCTGTTTAAAAGAGCAGAGTGGTTGCTTTAAAATGGTAGTGGTAATTTTAAGTTTTCTTCTGTTAACCACGGTTACCTTTAAGAAAACATGCAGTTATTATTGTATTGCATCAAAAGGGTTTCACAGGCAAGGACATTGTTGTTCGTTCATAGCGCCCCGATCAACCATTTATCAAAACACATTGAAAACATGTGGTCTATCCTCAAAAAGAGGGTGAACAAACAAAAACCCAGACACTGTGATCAACTCTGAGCACTGATTGGGCAATAATTTGCCATAATTCAAGATTTTGCCCAGGAGCTGATATCCAGCATGTCAAGGCTCCTTGCAGAAGTCTTAATTAAGGATGCTTATGCCATGAACCATATGCCAATATGAACAAAAAATGCAAGGAATGGGAATGCTATTAATTGTACTTTATTATTAAATTTTGTGAAAACCTAAATTTTTGCCATTTTGACTGTATTTTAATTTCCTTAAATCTTATTGTTTCTATTAAAAAATATGCTCAAACAACACAGAGTTCTGACTGATCTACTCATAATGTTAAGTCAATAAATATTAATTTATTCTTAAATGTCTTAAATCCCTTTAACTATATAGGAGAGAATTTGAAGACAAAGAGTCAAACATTTAAGAAAATTTACTAAATAAACTTTGTAATATTGTGAAATCATATTTCGGGAGGTATTACGTATTATCACATGCTGAAAAATATATATAGGATGAAATATATATATATATATATATATATATATATATAGCATATATATAGCATATATATAAATATATATAGCATGTTTCAATATAAGATGAAACATGCACTCAAAATTGTACAGTAAGTATATAATTTTTAGATATAATTGTGTGTGTGTGTGTGTGTGTGTGTGTGTGTGTGTGTGTGTGTGTGTGTGTGTGTGTGTGTCTGTTTTTGTATCTGTGTGTGTTTGTGTGTG
>JAVSBV010154885.1:0-15007 GCA_033117975.1 Parotocinclus spilosoma
TAGGTACTCAGCATGCGAAGCATAATACTGTAAAAAAACAAGTTCTTACTAAATTCCAGTCAACGTTTGAAGAACTTCTCCAGTGTGATTTGACGCGCTTTTGCTGTGGCTAAGTGGCGACTTATGGCTTGTTTTTGTAATAAATGGAAATGTTAGGCAAAGACCTGTAGGTGGCAGTAGAGGGCTGGGGGAGACACTCTGGAGTTTTCAGGTAATTATGCCAGAGAGTTAATTCATGGATATTACATACTGTACACGTTCTTTGGACCGATTAAGCGGAACTTTGGTCCAAATAAGCAAATCAAATTACACTTATATAATAGGATGTGTTTCGGTACTTTAGGATTTGATCCGAATAAGAGGCTGGTCTCATTAACCGAAATCTACTGTATTATATTGAGGTCACCAGGTTAACATTACATTTAAAAGTTGGAATGGTAAATTGAAACCCAAGACAAATAAGGTAAATAAGACTCTTGCTGAAATATTCATTATCCAAACTATTTTCTGTAACAATGAAATAATCAGATATTGAGTTTAGATGGATTTCTGTCACAGATGGAGAAGAAGGAGAAATAATGATGCTCACATGGCCATCACAGAAGCCCACGGTACAGGGTTTACCCTTGCGCAGGTACAGATATTCTCCAACTTTATCAACAAAAGGAGTACACAGTCCATTGTTGTCCTTACAGCACACTTTACATGAATGGTCAGTTCCTAAAACAATGTAAAAAAAAAAAAAAAAAAAAAGTTCAGTGGGTGACAGCATAACATCTACAAGTATCTACTATTGAAAATAAATACATTGGCTACCCATAACCATAAGCCAATAGTAGAAACAATGCAACAACAATATTTAAAAAAAACATATAATTTAAAATGTGTACTGTAGTAAGCAAGTTAAGGACCAATATTAACTATTTAAACTATCAATTTATAGTAAATATAGTAACTATATTAAATATAATCAGGAATCTACCCAAAGATGGAAACACCAAATGCAGCATTCATTATGCATCATCAATAGCAAATTATCAATTTTAATATGATTTGAAATTAGATTCTGATGACACTTTTTGTTTATTTCTTTATTAAATGAGCCTGTTTAAGTAGTACCCTCTTACACTGGGACTGACAACATTTTTTCATCGTTCAATATGTGAGGAATTCATGAGAGAAACAAAAACTGTTCTGGGGTGTCATCGCTCTTTTAAAGTGCAAAATGGAAAAGGTACTCGCAGTAAAACTGTACTCACCATTGCAGGCACAGGACTGAAGCCCATGTTTAGCCTCACAGAAAGGCACACACTCGCCCTTACTGCATTGGCCCTTATCCACACACTCTGTACCATCAGGCAGGTTACCTGGTTGTGGGCAATAACTGCTGTTGCCTGGAGAAACATGTAATACTTAAATTAGTGATTAAACTAACAGTATCAGTAACTGAGATTAACCTGTAAGTCATCGAAAAGATCTCTACAGACAGTTTGGAAACTGAATTACAGATTTTTGTGAGCGAGGAGTTACACATATTTTGTGTGTGTGTGTGTGTGTGTGTGTGTGTGTGTATAACACAGAGTGGTAAACAACTTTTCCTTACTGATTCACATTTAGCCAACAATACATTTCAGTGCAAACATAAAGCCTACTGCAATTTTGACTTCAAAAGCAGGGAAATGACAATGATTGGTCTATAGCCTAATATGTTTTAATAAGTCTTGATATGCACTGGTTAGAATGAATGGTCTAGTCAAGTTTGCTTTCAACATAAAAGTGACACAATGCAGAAATCAGAGACGTTAAGAGGACGCTGATGGCATCTGCCATTGTTTTGCTACAGGCATAATAAAATAAACAACTGCTCATTAACATAAAGTGGATTAAACCTACATAAAACATTCATTTAGCTTAGCATTTTGACAGGTAACCTTAAATGTAGCTCAAACTAAACAACATCATTTTGTGCTTTAGAAGTTCCTAAAGACTGGATCAAAATAAGCTTAAGCCTAGTCAACCAACGTGTCCTTCTTCAGGACGAAAAACGTATGTTTTTGTAACCTTATACACTCCTCACAAAAATTAGGGGATATTTCAACACAATCTGATCCTGTCCATGCCCCATCACTGTCAGTGTGTTTTGGCAGTCTTGGGTGACCATGCACCCTACTGAACAGTCAGTGTGTGTCACTATGTTTCCTGCCTCATTCCTAGTCACGTACTGTCTAGTATAAAAAAAGATGGGCTAACGGGTCTCTTCATCCACTTGCATACAACCCTCTTAATGATTTATTTGTATATGTATATGATGTATATGCGCTGATCTCTGCAGAGAACAAAAGAGAACTTATACTGCCATTCGATTGCTCCTGTGTTTTTCATTTAAGGTTCTCCTCGTGTTAGCCAAAATTCCACCACAGTGTCCAGTTTGACATGCTTCTGTTAATCCCCATGAATATATCACTACTCAATCACCATAATTGAGTTTGCATCTAATTTGCGTTATCAAACAACTTCCTTTGACTTTTCATTAGATTTTCTGATTATTTTGTTTAATGAAATATTTATTGATTTATTTAGGAATTTTGGGAGCAGTGTAGTTAAAGGTATGTGGTATGATGAATGCATCACGTTTGTATGTTCTTGCTGTTGTTTATTTAATGTCTGTTATCAGCATCAGCAACAGACAAGGTTACGTGAAGGCTAGTCATACATACACTCAGGTTGGGCCATTATCAATTACCCTAATTCTTGTCTTTGGTCTGTGGGAGGAAATTAGAGAACCCCGAGTAAACCCACGCTGACACAGGGAGGACATGCAGACTCCACAAAGAAAGGACTCTGGTCGCTCCATCTGGGATTGAACCCAGGACCTTCTTGCTGTGAGGCTATGCTACTCACTGAGCCACTGTGTCACCCATGTTCTTATTATACATGTCTTGTTAAGATATATTTGAAGATTAAAGCTATTCTTATTCACCTGTGCACTTTGACATGGCTTTACATGTTGCATTGATGGACTCCTGGCAGATCTTCCCCGCTACCTGGAACTTGCAATTACTGCAGCAAGGGCTGTTCCTATCACTTGAATACAAACAGAAAAAAACTGAAATAAAGCAGGAACATACTTTATCATGCCAGAAGAAAATAAAAACTCACAAATCAGATACACTACACTTACAACATAGACACACTTTGCAGTTCTACAATTACAGACTCCAGTACATCGGTTTCTCTCTATATTTTGTTAGTCCCCTTTACTCTGGTCCTCAAAAGGACCACCGCAAGTCAGGTACCATTTGAGTGCTGGATCATTCTCAGCACTGAATTGGCACTGATGTGGTGGTGGTGGTAGTGTGTGTTGAGCTAGTATGACTGGATTAGACACAGCAGTGCTGCTGGAGTTTAAAACACCATAGTATCACTGTTGGACTGAGAATTAAAGAATGACTAACAAAATGGTGGACCATCTACATAGTGGAGCAATATGGTAAGTGTCTTTAATAGAGTGCACAGCGAGTCACCACAATGTTTAAACACCTCCAGTAGCACTGCTTTGTTTGATCCAATCATACTAGCATAACGGACACTAACACCACCACCACATCAATGCCACAAGTGCAGAGAATGATCCAAGGTGACAGAGTGGACTTCAATGTAAGAATTTCTGTTATGCTCTTTATAGCCTACTTACTAAGCATGCAATGTAACCATGACAACAAGTTAATTTTTGCACTCTGTTGTCATGAACAAGCATAAGAAAAGAATCAGAGGCAGGAGTGTTCATGCTGGAGGATCATATAACGCAAATGCTGCCTGTGGGAATATGGACAACAATTAGCTACACGGAATAACTATTAGCTGTCTTTATTTTAACCTCATATATTCCTGATTTCAGGACACTTTGCTTGCTATGACCTCTTACATTAGCCATAGAAAAATCATCATACCCTGTTAAACTGCTTTTGCCATATTACATCATGAAAATAAAAATAATACATTTAAATAAAAAAAACTTTTCCATTTAACTTTTTAATTCACATATGACCCTCAACAGCAATAAAAAAAAAATTCTGCTTCCTTATGAATGCAGTTAAAAACTGTCATTAAAAAAATGTAATAAACATGCTCAGGTACAACCTTCCAAATAACAAACCAGACCAACTGACCTCCACCTGACATCAGTTACAGTTTTACTGTTACAATTATTTCAGATATAAACTGGCTGTACCTAGAGAATTCCACTACTAGTAGTGCATTTTATTCACTGTTAAAAAAGGTGCTTAACTACACTTTGTAAAACAGTTTATCGCATCATTAAGAAGGGGAAACCACAAAAGCCTTGCCAGATTGGGCTGTTCCTTCAAACTGTATGACAGTAGATGACAGCCAATAGGATATTGTTCCTCTTCTGAGGACTGAAACGTTACCAAGATGTTTCGTGAAAAGTGAACACAGCACAACACCAAAAATATTCCATGTAAAGTCCTGTTGTGAGGGTGTTTTTTTAACCATTGGCTGTGCAATTGGAACTGGAGAACTGCAGGAAAAATGGATTCTACCTAGTGTACTCAAATTCTTCGGGTAACCTGCAATCCTAAATAGCTGAAGATAGGCGAGTGGTTCAACCTTCTTGAGCCACAACAACCATTAAACTAACCAGTTTGACATATCCACTGAAATAAATAAGAGAACACCTGTACAATATAGCTCCATTAATTAATTTAACGCCTCATACAACGTGGATTTTTTGGGGGTCTACAATGAATGAATAAATTTGACATAATTCCTTATGGGAAAAATTGTTCGGTACTCGTTGTATTTTGTTCTCGACAAGCCTTCTGGAACATATTCAAGATGAGAACCGATGTACCACTGTATATCTAAACAATTATATATCCATTATCTAGAATTAAAGCAAAAGTACAACACATATAATAAAATACTACAAAGTATTAAATCAAAATGGAATGATCCCTTTGCCAACTGGTATTCTAGTTATCCATAAGGTGCAACCTTTCCCATCATTAATTTAATTAATTTAATTAACTACCAAGGGAAAACATAAATAAATCTGCAAAAAATAAATATGCTTTTGGGTTTTGATTTCAGGTTGTAATGAAAAACATGGATTAAACCCAGGACCTTGTTGCTGTTAGGCGGTGGAGCTTCCCATTGAGCCACCGTGCACCCACTAGTTCTAAGGGATATGATGTTTTCTATAGACATTCTATATACTTGATGGGGCATATTAAGCGTTCATTCATTAAATTACTTAAATGCTCTAAATTTTGAACAGCATCTTTTACAGCATACCTGCACTGTACTCCTTTTCTAAACTTGCATTCTGAGGTGCAGCAGGAGTCGTTATTGCGATGGAGAAGCCCTGGGTCACACTCCTCTCCTTTCTCCACTCGAGAATTCCCACACAAATTGCTGGTTTTTACCTTGAAGCACATGGGAGCCTTGACTCGAAGAGTCCTACTCACAAAGGCCTTACTGCAGTTGGAGAAGCGCTGAAATGAACAAAGACATGGCAATTGGAAATAAGAGGCATTCCCTGTGTCTAATGATTAACGATGAGAAGACTAAAATGTGGCAGAGCTACAGAACACAATGTATTGCCCGTCATAGAGAGCACAGATCCATTACCTTATTATTGACGTGGTCTCCACTCACAGCAATGGGATACATTACAAATTTCCCCCCTAGCTCATCACTTGGTGCGCAGTGGGCAATGTTGTCAGGGTCATGCTCTGCTCCGAAGTTGTGTCCTAGCTCATGAGTGGTCACCAGATCTGCTTCCTGTACAATTTAATCAACATGAACAAATCACTAAATTAAGCCATTAAAAACCATGATCCCCATTTGGGGATCAGGTACTTTAACTCCTACTGATGGGATGGAATGGTATGGGATGTGGGTGGACAGTAATAGAGTAAAAAATCTTGAGAAAAACAATTTGGCAGTTAATGGGTTAATTAATTGAAAGAAAAAAAAAAAAAATCATAATATATAACCAGCATAGGTTACATAGGATTATTGAATAACTCACTCACTTGTTAAATGCCTCTATTAATATGTGATTAATTTAACCAAATAGTATTATTTAAATAAATAAATTTAAAAAAAAGTGAGTTGCCTAATCCTGGTCATTGTTCCCACTACATGCTGAGAGTCTGTAGCCACATTTTATTGCAGTAGATGGGATCTGACCACCAATACAGCCAAACTAAGTGGCCACCAAATTTCTCTAGATATGCGTTTTGCTTTTTGAAGTCTGCAGTCTTAATACAAGACCATGCACACAGATATTCCAGTGAGTAAATTTAAGCAAAGGCTAAAGCTGTATTCCAAACTACCCCTTACACGAGTGCGCCTACAGAATGAAACAGTGGCTTCTAATGCATTTGAAGTGAATCTAAAGTATTCACTCTTGCATCATAACTGGGGATTTCAAAAATCCTATCTACAGAGATTTTAATGATTACATCCAGTGACATTTTGCACAGAAATTAAATCCATCCATCCATCCATTATCCACTGCTTAATCCACACAAGTGCCAGCTGGTGTGCACAGGCAGGAACACACACACGCAGTCACGCACACAGTCACACACTAAGGGCCACTTTAGAGTTACCAATTAACCAAATGCATGTCTTTGGACTGTGGAAGGAGTACCCAGAGTAAACCCACGCAGACACTGGGAGGACATGCAGACTCCACACATAATTGACCCAGGCCCCGCCACCCTGGGATTAAACCCGAGACCTTCTTGCTGTGAGGCGGTGGACCTACCCACCGAGCCACCGCACAGAAACTAAATGACAGATGAATAAACTTATTTTGTACATTATATCATATGGAACATTGTCTATGAAGCATTGTGCATACATACCTTTGTGAGAATAGTCTTTCCGTAATTCTTAGTGCTGGTTAAGCCAGTGTTCAGGTAGCTGGGTTTCTTGACTGAAGGCGATGGATAATAAGCTACAAGGGAAAAATGTTGTTATGGCATGTTGGCTTTTACATGGTGTATTTTATCATGAGTTAAAAACATTGCCATACGTTTGGGGCAGAGTCCTCCTAAGGCCTGGTCTTTGGAGGAGGCTACGTAGGCGAGACCCAGGGTGCCCTCGTCAAAGTCCTGATATGTAAAGAGGTGAGCCAGGCACACGGACGAGGCATTGTCGGCAATGTCTAAACTGAATTGCTGTCAATAGCAGACCAAACATAAGTGAGTCAGACCAGCATGCACACACACACAAATTTCTGTGTTTATGTATGCATATATATATATATATATATATATATATATATATAAAACAACTATTACTTCCAGAAGCTTCTTCACATCCCACACTTGGTTGTCCTTTGGTCGCGGGCTGCCTTCCATATTGTAGTGGAGCTCTCCAGGAGAAACTTTAGTTGCCCATTTGTTTATGATAATCTATCAAAACATGACTGAACAATAAGCATGATCTTCGCAAATGGCACACAGCGAAATTGAATACGTATAATGAGGCTAATGATCTGTAGCAGAAACAGTTTCCATGACAATAGAAAGCAAAGCCAGCATATGTGATAAAAGTGAAACCAAGAAATGTCCCTGACTTAATTTCTCCATCCGGGGCTATGTATTTGAGAACCTAAATCAATTGTTAATACCGCAGCCATTAATATTCATTCTCTCATTTTCATATCCGCTTAATATATCCGGCAGCATAAAGTGCAATGCATGAATCATTCACTGACTGGGAGCCAGTCCACTGCAGGACACACACGTGCAGGGACACTTCAGAAACGCCCATTTGGAATGTAAAAAGAAACTGGATTATCTGGAGAAAGCACACACGGACACAGAGAGAACATGCAAACTCCACACAGTCCAGGCACATAGGAGTCTAATCAGGGATCTCTGGAGTTGAGAGTCAACAGTGCTAGTCACCGCCATTATACTATGGTTTACAAAATGAAAACTGTACCTGCTACAGGAGGTTTCTTTGAAACCATGTAACAGTAACTATAATTACCTGCTGGATCTGCACACCATAGCCTTTAAACTCATCATCCCATGATGTGTTCCTGTAGATGTCGTCCACACGATCAATCAGCTCAATCTGCAGAAACAGAAATAATTACAATAAAATACACATTTACTAATGAGCACTAAAGGTTCACTAATGAAACAGCAGTATAACACTGAATAGGTTAAGATTTTAAGAAATTAAGATTTCATTTCAGAATTTGGTGTTTTCCTATTGATAAGCTAATGTTCCTGCATTTATTGTTATGCATAGTGTTTATTGTTCTTGTATTTATTTTTTTATTGTTCTGTATTGCACATGCTGCACACGTGCACTTTATGTTGTGAAGTTTACTGTTCTATGTAGCACCTTGGTCCTGGAGGAACGTTGTTTCGTTTCACTGTATACTGTACACCACTGTATATGGTTCAATAAAACCACTTGAACTAACAAACTAATGAGTGATATTATCTAACCATGATTTTACAAAGTTCCAAAGAGAGTCTTGTGATGTTACTGAATGTGTGAAGTCCAAGTTGTTTTCAGGCTTCTAGTTCATGTATGCATTAGTGGACATACCAAGTCCTAACAAGTTCTTGTACTTTTTTTGTGTAATGACACACATTGTGTTAAATAAAATCACTATAAACTCTTACATATCTAACACATGAAACCCTGCATTCACACAAGACAGTATAACTTTACATCACTGAGCTATGATTTCCAGCAACAAAGTGGCAAATTAAATATTGATTAGAATTCTCAAAATTCTTTAAAATTTGGATTACAGTCATTATTTGGCTGTAAAACATTAAATGACAAGGCTATAGAGAACCATTAAAGTATTAGACAACTAACAACCCATTGTAGCAGACTTGCAATAATATGACACAGCTATATTAATTCTCATTTAAATTTGAGTTAACCAATTATTTAAGAAAAAAATATCAATCTACACGTATATTAGCAGCATTAGTTAATCTAACACTATTAGATAAGCTACCAAGGTCTTACAGTAACTTACTTTTCGCTCAGTTTGTTTGGACTACAGGGCTTACCAGATAGTTGAGGGTGGTGCTCTCCTCTCCACGGCCCATGTGCTTGTAGAACCGGTAGTCTGCTACCAGTAGCAGAGTACATGTGTTTTTCTTGTGATTGTGTACCTGCCTGCGCACTCTCTGGCTGCCTTCTGTACAGAGTCAAAACAAAAGAGCATTCATGGTTTTGTAAGGAATACAGCACAATAGTGAAAATAATTACTGGTCAGAAATTCTCCCAAGCCAGTGACCACGTAGCTTTCAGTGCCCAAAACAAACTGCTATTGTCCAAAAAGCATTTGTAGCTTGAGTCATTCTATTCTTTTCTGTCTACACATGCACATCATGATGCCATGTCACATGTCATATGAATGTCCCTATTCTACCATCACATCATGCAACAAACTGGGCTTGGGTCAAAAATCTATTTGATTTAAATAAGCACCGTTTCGTATTATTTCATTTCTTTTCATTTTTGTAGTCTGCGCTTTTCTATGGTCAATCTAGTCCATGATTAGTTTACAGTATTACTTCTAAATTATTTCATTTTTATTACTTTATTTACATATTGTTTGCACACAGTTTCTATAAAAAAATAGCCCTTTGTCTTTCCATTGCGACACAAAAAAATGTAACGGCTGGTGAACATCGACTTCAGTCTACATCCTGTTTGACAGAATGTAACGCTGACGTTAAATGGCACATGCCTGTGCAAACAGAACATCAACTAATAGATGCGGAAAAATGCATCATTTAAAAAAGGCATCATCATCCCTTACAAAGATATCTATATATATATTAATATATCTATCTATCTATCTATCTATCTATATATATATATATATATATATACATACATACATATACACATACAAACACATACATACATACATATATACATACATACACACATACATACACACATACATACATAGATAATATAAGATCACGTATATTCTCAGTCCTGCAAAAACTGGGATATATGTAAAGAAAACAATGGAAAAAAAGGATACTTACATGTTTGCATACATACTTACTATATAGTAAGTAATATTTACATGCCATAAGTAATATGGCAATATTTTAACTAAACAGATGCAGAGAACCACTTGATGTTCCATGGTGTCTGTGGCATCTTCACTCTATGTTTCACTCACACATGGCACAACTCAAGCTACTGGTTCTGTTTTACATAGTTACAACAGAACCTGTTCTCAAAAATCAGCCATTTCTGTCTGGTTCAGCTCTGTAGTGCAAACCTCAGACCTGAGACCAAGTCCACACAACTCAGTTTCTCTGTTCTAAAAACACCTGGATACCCCCAGTCCACAAACTTCTTAAACTAAAACTCCTCCTACATTCATTTTATAACCAATAACACAGCACATAACATATGCAAGTTACACCTTTTTGCACAACTTATGTATTGCACAAAATTATATAAATATGGCATTCTACACAAAGGAACAAGCATGTGTGCAAAGATATTGTAGTGATGATATTGTGACAGGCCGCCACACAGAAAGCATTGAATGGACACGTTAATTTATGATGGCAGCAATTCATAAATTATCCCAGAATATAAAACAATAGCAGACCTATATTTAAGAAGTCCAGTCAGGTCTATGGACAAGCTTTATAAATAAAGTAGATAATACAGAAGCACCTGGTGAAATGCAGTGTTAATACCTAGTCACTCAATTCCATCAACAATTAATCTCTCATTTAATTTAATTGAAGACACTTACCCTTCTCATGCTGGACTCCTGAGGTTGTTTTGGCTACTTTAGGCAGCATCTCTGGAGTCTCAGCAGTAACATAACCACAGATCTTAGGAGAAGCCAAGCGGCTGATGTTTCTGATGTCCTCTGAACGATACACCAACAAACGGCCATCTGGTGGCGTTTCTGTGAGCCTCCATAATGGCTAACGGAGACGGAAAAGCAAGAATTCACTTCGGAATTTATCGAACTGATGACAGGTTCTTTTCCATTATAAAATGGGTTTTGTGACAGTAATGGGTTCTTCAACTGTCCACAATGAGAAACACAGTTTCTGTCAACTACACCTACACTGCAACGGGGATTAAACATTCCAAAAATAATTTTACAGAATTAAATTTAAAATTATCAGCACCCTTTGTTTAAAAAAAAAAAAAAAAAAAAAAAAAAAAAAACTTTTAAATGCTTAAAATGTTTAAGTCATTAATTGGCCTAATGACAACAGGACAGCAGTTTTCTTCTTAAATTGGATGATTTTCCCAAAAGTATGAGCAACTCCATAAATTCTAAGAAGCTAAATGTTACTGTAGCATATGAATGCTTAATATTTTTAAGTCATTAGGAACTCCATAAACACAAAACCTCCAGATTTACTGGAGCATAAGTATGAAGTAATAAGAGTAAAACACAAATAAAAACCTGGATTGTGCTAGATATTTGCCTGAGTTATACAGTCTAATGAGATAAAAACTGAGTTTCTCAGTAAGAAACAACAGGTGGGTTAGGTGTAAAAGGATGGTTATATATAGAAGAACCAAGTAACATTGCAAAGTATGATAGAGAATGCGTTCTACTGTGCATATATTTTTCCCTCAAAGACCTCTAAGAAATATTTTATTATACTTAACATTTGAACTAAGTGGATCATTGCACTTTTTTTTTAATTTTATGCTGAGCAAAAGTGATCTCTAATGCACGTTTTGTTATTACATATGTATATGCATCCAGTCCTTCTATGACTAATATATATTATATATAAAGATTGTGAAGAGAGTGGCCCAGCTAATATTTACGTGCTTTACTTTGCGAACCAAATCTTACTGGCAGACATTGTAGTGTGAAATCTAGCTCTGTCCTCAATGCTTCTTCTTTGCTTTCATATGGAAATTATGCAAAGCAGTTCTCTCTAATCTATCAGAGATAAAGCAGGCACTGTTTTAAGGCCACATTTTTATGTGTAGACATATTTAAAACAACATATTACCTACCGCACTCTAAAGTTAATAATAAATACCTGAATTGAAATTCTCTCTCAGACAAATAAGTCATTACAATGCAGAAATAAAGTCACTTAAAAATACCTGCTTTATAAAGGAGCTAGAACTTATATAATAACCCTACACTGGTATTTCACTGATATATGTCAGTTCATGGGAAGGAAATCTGAACATTCTCCAGTGCAGAAGAGAAATGTGATGTGCTGAGGATCAGCATTTTATAAATACCTCCACATTATACTCAGCTTCATCGGTGATAATATGTGCCGAAAACTCGTCTCCGTCCATGTGGGCCTGCACTCGTGAATTCTCCTCTCCTGAGAATTCAAAAATATTACCATAGTGCTTTTTTACAACAAAACATTTACTCAAAAAAAGCTTTGTAGACTACATTTACATTTACAATAATTGCATTTACATTTACTGTGATTTTTCCAGAGCTACTTTAACCAGTTTTAAAATCCAAGCAATTGTGGATTAAGGGTCTTGCTCCAGGACCTAACAGTGGCAGCTTGGCATAGGTGGGATTTAAACCCTGGACATGGTCCAGGACCTTAACCACCAGACCACTACAGCTCCACAACACCAACAGGCAAATAATAATAATAAAAAAAAAATTAAAAAAATAAAAATATATATATATATATTCAATTCAGTTGGCGGACTAAGACTAAAAAACTAAATGTTAAGTTCTCAAATTCCCTATCAAAACTTATTGAACTGCAGAGCTTTGAGTCATAATAAATATCTTACCTACTACATGTCCTTTGAAGTAATTCTGCAGCTCAACATCATAACGCTCCTCATTTCCTTGCTCATCTATAGTCACAGCTTTGAAATCATCCGTGAAAAGCTCAGTGTTGGTGGTCAGGTACAAACTGAAATGCCTTTCAAAATAGATAAATGAAAATGATGTATAAACATTACATGTGACCTTTTGATTTACATGATACAGTTAGTCAGGAGTAAGATTTACCCAAAGAGAACTTCACATGATTAACAGGTAACTAAACTACCATAAATGTAACAGGTAATTAAAGAACCAACCTTAATACGCAATACGTGTGCGCACTAAACAATGTTTTCTGAGCTCTTCTTACGAACAGGATTCCGTTAACACAAATCACAGCCACGCACCATTTTGTGATCACTTTAAGGAATTGGGGTAGGAGATTTAGTAGTTAATGGATAGATGCTTTACCTCTTCAGTGCTGTGAAGCTGACTAGTCGTTCTACATATGATTGGGAGTCAACATCCCTTTTCCTTAAGGAATGTCGCTGGAGACTGGAAACCGACAGCACGTCAAAGTCTGCTAATATAGAGCTGAGGGTTTCTGTATTAAAGTACAACACATATGATTACTTTCATTGATTCCAAATACCCATACAATCACAATAAAAAAATGTCACAAAAATTTTTATTGATCATTCTTTTACTTGATTTAATGTTTTCTTGCTGTCTTTTTTGCTTCATTTAAGCATTTCTTCTTTACAATCATTGTTTGTTTATTTGTTTTTATTTATTTATCAGAAACATTATCATTCAAATGCACCTTTGTTCTTAGTTTCAGAAAAACTCAATGTTAGGTCTTAAACGGATGTTTTGCTTAACCAATTGACAATGACTGACAGTTTTTTTGCTCTAATCTGGTCACCATGGGTAGCAGGAAACCATAACATTAAAAAAAATAACTAAATACATTAGTAACATATAAAGCATCAAGTCCACCAGTTATGCTAAGCTAAAGCGTGTTATAAATGTTTATCCTAACTGCATATGAATCAGGACTGCACGAGATCAGATCTAACGTTACTCTACAGGTTTCCTTCAAAAGCTTCTAACCCTAGATACGTTTAAAGAGTCCAAGTCAGATTTTTGAGACGATCACCTTGTTAGAGCTAGCCTTTAAGCCGTTAAGGACAGGTAACACAACACTGTTTGTAGCTATAGATTATACTAACGTATGCATAGACCTCAGGGAGAATAATACAAATCAGCAGATCTCGTTACTCACCAAATTCTCCATCTTCTTCCTGTTTGTGCTCGGTTAATCTGGAATTTAGTGCACAAAGCATCCACACATGGATTAGCAGCCATGTAAAAATGATTATCAGTCTCATCCTAGCAGTATCTCATTACAATCTGCTCTCAATACACATATCCAACTCCAGCTGTGTTAGCGTTCCGCTATCATTTAAAATCCAGCCGCGGTAAAGCGATGGAATCCGTCCGTTTAGACCAACATAGGATTGGAATGTAATGACCGTATGTAGTGACAATCAGTCACATTCAAAAAGTAAATGATCACTACACAACAGAACAGATATTTATCAGAACCCACATCTACTCCTAGGTGCTTCCGGATCAGAGATACTTCCACCGAAAGGGGTATTGTTTGCTATGTTTTCCACACCCGTATTCAGACAGAGCCCGCCTTTGTTTTGCAGTACAGTGGCCCTGAAACGCTTCCATGTAAACATCTGTTTGCTGCGATAGAATTTCGCCCAAACTGTGCTTTTAATAGTCAGTGGTGCCCCCAGAAATGTTTCATAGAGGTGGCCAGGTGGAACCACTGAACATTTTGGGGTGGCACACCGAAACGTATACTCAATTTCAGGATGTCTATTATTGTAGTATATCAATTAGTTCATATTTGATTATCTGATGTGCGTAGATTAATATGATACAGTTAGCATTTTACAGTGCAACAACATTGTGTAATGTATTTGTGTATATACATATATTAGGGGATTCATCGTTCTTTAAATAACCACCTTTTTCTTAAAAAGACAATTTCAGTGAGTACATTAATAGTAAGAAAATAACTTCCCAAAAAATAAACAAGTTAAAAACATCACACAGAGACATCCAAAACTATGGCCGATTGGTGGAAGCAGTAAATGGGAGAAAATCCAATACATTATTAATATTGTATATATTATA
>JAVSBV010154904.1:0-12500 GCA_033117975.1 Parotocinclus spilosoma
GCAGAATTAAATGTGCACCTCAACTCTCCTGTTTCCACCAGAACTGTCCGTCAGGATCCACAGGGTCAATAAACACATATAGTCAGACATATATAGTGAAATCTTTGTCTAAAACCAGGTGTTTCAGTTTTATTGTCTAACCCCTGTATGTGACTAGTCTTGAGATAACCGTGTGTATAGATATAACCTTATGTGTCGCTAAAATGGCCACTGATGCCAATGGCGACGTTAAATAACCAATAAACAAACAAAACTCATGACTTGTGCAAGGTGACTTTCTCATAGAGTGGACGCTGGCTTCTAAAACTCATTTTCACAAACACACATTGTACTGAAATTGCACATGCATGCTTGCACTGTATTTTTCAACCTCTATGTTAAATTACGATACTATAGTTGTGTTTAGGTAAGGAGCTTTATCGTTTTAACATATAGAATAAAGGACAATAGGGAATAAAACTATGTCTTGCCAACGTTTTTCAGATGTCGCAGCCATAAACATGGTCACCTCAACAGCAATCAATGCTGTGCATCCACGAGCATAGGCGGGAGTTTATGAGTTGATGTCCGACATTCTGTTTTGTGTGTGCTCGTTTGCTTGTTAGCTCACGTTTGTTCTAACTGTCACTGTCCAAGACTTTTTTGAAGAAGTTATGTATTATTTGTTTTGTATTTGTACTTGTGTGTATGACAAGCTGTAAATCTACGTACCTGTCCTATTATAAGTAGTTCACTTTGTAGTTTGTGGAATATACACTTCCTGTAATGAGGTCATTAAATGGCACTTTAAAGTACTGAGACTTTACACCTATGACAAAAACTTTGAGTTTACATGTCCTCCCCCTGTCCACACGAGTTTACTCCTGGTTTCCTCCAGCATTCCAAAGACAAACTTGTTAGTTTAAAGTGCCCTTAGTGTGTGTATGTGCCCTATAATGAATTGCCGCCCATTATAGGGTTGTTCGTGCCATGCACCCCTGAGCCACCAGCTAGACCCTGGCTTTGTCACAACCCTGACCGGGATTGGGCGGATAATGAAGTCCATACACAGTCCTTACTTAATATCTAGTGAATATGAACTAATTATATTACACTATTAATGCAATTATTTGACGACATATAAATTGTTCTGAACTTAATGGAAAAGGGCCAGCACTAAAACGCAGGCCTGGACCCACCTCTGCTCTCTGCTACAAGTTATTTCATCCAAAACTTCCTTTTCTGTCAAAACTGGCGCAGGATGCGCTAGCGAAAGCAGAACCGTTTACGCAAACGCTAAATAATTAGATTGCAGGCTCCGGGGCTTGTCTTCCTCTGGCACCACTGTTGACATCACTGTATCTTCCCCTACTCCAAAGAGAATGGGAAGCTGTGTTTTGACAATTTGCTAACTCACACGGCTATGCCTACTGAGGCTGTGTACACAGAACTTCCGCTCCAGGGATAGCTCTAAGTTGTGCGAATCACGGTATCAAGACGCTCCAAAATGATATAGAGCCTGACAGCTGGTGTGCAACACACTGGGGGCCATTTACCTTTCCTAAATGTCATGGAAGAGTCACATTAGGATTCATCATGCTTAGCAATGTGAGTGCACATAAAACAGTCGACTTTGTGGAGAAATATAGGAGTTCTGTAGGAAGTAAATAAGGTCGCTTTATTTCAGTTTGTGCCACATTCTGGTTTGGAGGGTTGCATCATCAAGTTCTTGATGATGGTGGCAGTAGGCAGTGGATAACTTAGTGGAGAACATTAGAACTTTTCTTGTAGAGTATACTTACAGAAAATGTTAAAGTTGTGCTGCTGAAGTACCTACAACCTGGGTTAGAGTGCTCACATTGCAGGTACATTGCAGAAGGAGAGGAATGTGGTGGAAAGGTCCTCTAGCATTGCAACAACCACCCTTGCTATCTGGCATCTTGGGATGGACCAGTGTTCTTCTCTGGGCACCTGTATGTTGTGTTCTCTGGTATAGGTGCTGGAGAAAATATGGAAATTGTGAAAAACATTTTTATACTCATAACGTTTCAGCAGTTATTGACACATCCATTCACTCCCATTCCATACCAGTTATGCCACTCATAAAACCTCCTGGCATACTTAATGTTGATCCAAAAATGGACACAAAATAAACACCGCCAAATCGGGAAAAGTTGGGACAGCATGGACAATGCATATTTTTAAAAATAACAGTGTTTATGACATTGACTTTGACTTTTATTTCATTATGGACATTAGGATTGACAGATCGTTCATGCTTTGTCTGGTCAATTACATTTTGTTAATATGTTAATTAACATATATTACTGCATTTTAGGCCTGCAACACATTTCAAAAAAGTTGGGACAGGAGGAATTTAGGATTAGTAATGAATTAAAAAGATGAAATGATGACTTGATTTTAAACAGGTCATGTTTAGAGTTGATTGTAATCATGATTACAGCATACAGGAAAAATCTTTGATGAGCAAAGATGGCCAGAGGATCTCCAGTTTGTCGAGAAATTCATGAGAACATTACTGAAATGTTGAAAAACAAAGTACCTTAAAGAAAGATTGGAAATAAAAGTCAGAGTAAGAAACGCTGTGTGTTTTTAGATGCATTTTTCATACTGTGCCAACATTTTCTGATTTGGAGTTTTCAGCCATCATTACATTAGATATTGTTTTAGCAATGGAACATAATTTTTAAATCATTTAGCAGACACCCTTATCCAGAGCGACTAACAATTAATAAAATTTTACAATCCAAGCAATTGTGGATTAAGGGACTTGCTCAGGGACCCAACTGTGGCAGAGGTGGAATTTAAACCCTAGACCTTCTGGTCCATAGTCCAGAACCTTAACCACTGGGCCACCACAGTCCCTCAGTCCACACATAATAATGACCATATATAATTATTTCTTAGTGTCTTTATTAGAATATAATCAAAAATACCATATGTCATTATTTTTCTTACCAGAATATAGAAAATATAGGAAATCTTTACACAGTATAGTGGCAAGTACAAAACGTTAAGTGACCATGATCACTCTGAAGAAGATCAAGAATGGCCTTTTTGGAAGGGTAGCAGACAAGAAACTTGTTTTCTTTTTTAACAGGAACAAAATGAATGGGCTAAGCTCATAAAGGTTGGAATAAAGATCAGTGAAAATTAATAATATAGTGATAGTAAGTGAAGAATACAAGAGTGTCATTTTTGGTCCCATCTGTACAAAGTTTGGTACACAAATATGTAATATATGGTCACTATACCATTCTTGTAATAACAAATTAAATGGAGGCACAGTGCTGTATATCTTTTAAATTATAAATTTGATCTCAAAATCTATTCTGGGCACTTATAAAAACGTTTGGAAAAATTAGTGAGGTGCCTCTGCATTCTGCTTCTCTCTATACAGTTGTGTACGCGTTCAATCCAAAGCAAATAACAACAAATGCGATTTTCGTCACGAGATGCAGGCGCTGAACCAAACTGCCGTAAAGTAACTCCATCTTCTCTTCTTAAATCGAGTTGTGTAGCTCTGAACTCTGCGAACTGCATATGTTAGCACTTTGTGTCAATGCTGTTACCTAAAAGTGTCAATAGATTAAAATATGATTGGGGAAGCTATAGAGTCCTTGCTTTCTGCAGTGGAGCATAAAGAAAAAAGAAAAAAAAATACCCCACGCACTCGGTTTCGCTTTAGCTGTATCTACAGTATGTTCAGATGTGTCCGTACACTGATAGAGTAATTCTCCATCCTCCCCCACTGCCATTTCTTTATCCTTCTCACTTTCACTGCCAGATAGTCATCTGTTCATGAGTTATGTCTAAGGGTGTCTGGAAGTACGAGAGAGAAAATGAGAGAGAGAGGGTAGACCCGATAACACAGCTCTGTATTTCCTTTTGACTTTGGCAGCCATTCATAAATTGCTCTATAAATTGTGGCTGTCTAGTTGTATCTATAAAAGGGAGGAAGCCTCTGAAACTAGTATTTATAATGGATGGAAACCAAGGATCTGAGATTCCTGACTAAAATTTGGGGTTCCAGGTCTGGTTCATTCACTCACTCACGTGTTTCCAGCTGCTGTTAGTGACACATATCTCAGAGCAGACGCACTTCAATGGTCTTTACACGTTAGCCCACATCCATTCAAATGGCAGTTCAATAGATTAACTTTTACTTCTTGGTATGACCTGGATTTTGCCAAACAACTAACATTAGCTGAAATCTAACCAGTGACTAATTTTATCTGTCAGAGGCATTCCATGGAAACTCCTGTTGTTTGTGTGTTGTTTGCTCCTGCTAAAAAATGCCAGTTGGAAGTCATAAAAGGTAACACAGGTCCCAAAATGTCCTACATTTGACTGATCTGTAAGTGGCCCTCGTATCACTATTAGGGTTGACCAACTGTCATATTCGATGGCTCCCCAGATTGTGACACCAGCAGTTGGGGCAGTGTGTCGCTCTAACAATAAAGGCAGGATGAGGCCTACGAGGCCTACATATTCAAGCCCAACAATTGTTGGATCCAAAAATAACCAGGACTAAAGTAACTGTATCAGTTCATAGCAGACCAGGTTTTTAATTTACAACATTACTGTAAATTAAGTTTACAGTAGCTGGCTGTCAGTGGTGGGAAACATAATGGGTGCTGTGACAACAAATTTCCTTCTAAAAAGTGCCTGAAAATGGTCTAGGCAGAGACAGGGGTGTGTAGTGAAGGTGTCACTTGCTTTTGGATGGTGGATAACAAAACTGTGGGAGCTGCTCAAAACTGTATCACACACTCACACACACACACACATATACACACACTATTAAAAACATCAATTAAGATAACATGTATTTTCCTTACTGTGAAAGAAGCCACCCAGGAGGAGTACCCAGAGTAAACCCACACAGACACAGGGAGAACATGCAAACCACTCCACCCTGGGATTGAACCCTGGACCTAATTAGTGCCACCCACCGAGCCCCCGTGCCCGCCGGCATAAAAAATATGAAAACAAAATTACAGTGCAGTAAAAAGTAAAGCATCAAATGCAGTAATTATATTCAAGAAAGTAAATGTCATTATTGTATCATTAAGAAAGCAATGAAAAGAGGGAATCTGTATTCAAAATAATTTATAAATGGCATATAGTTAGAAATGTTTGTATAGGTGTAATGCAGCTAACAAGGAGGGTTGGGTTGTTGCATTTTGTCAGTATTTATTGACTAATTGAATAAACCGGAAAGTGTTTAAGCTGCTGATCAATTTCCATTAGGACAGCTTAAAGACATCCTAATAGTGCACATGCTGGTTATAGCCTCAGTCAACTCGTGTGTTTGTAGGGGGTGACAAGATTATATATCACACTGAGGACCAATTGTTCCCACCAGGATCTACATTTTTACCATCTGTGATCTAAAAGGTGATTGGTTGTACCTGAGCAAGTTTATAATGGTTAATCAAAAGGGGCTGATTACTTATCCAAACCCAGTATTTTACCAATTGCATTTCTTTAATTGAATCAGATATTTTCACTTATATGTTGAGCATTATAATGTGTAAACACTGGATACTGTTTAATACAGCGGTACCTCAGTTCTTGTCATTAATTTGTTCCAGAGGGATCATCGAGTGTACCAAACAAGAGTACCAAAGATGTTCCCCATATGGAATAATGTAAATTAGATTAATCCAACCCTGACCCCCCCGGAAATCCACACTATATAAGGCATTCTATGCATCAATGGAGTTGTACTGTATAGGGGCTCCCTGATTTACGATAGGGATCAATCAATCAAAAATCAATCATAAATTAAATGTATAATGGACTGATGAGTTTTATATCGTCTATACTGTATTTTAGAAGAGCCTATTACACATTAACACATACATTATCTTACAGTTGGCCAAAACGAAACTTATTGTATAAGACAGTGGTGAAAAATCGAATTTAATTAAATAAATAATGGGTTTAAAGTAAAAAAGAAAAGCAAAACACTTACTCTGTTGGTGGACCCAGTACACTAGCAAGGGTTTCTGTTCCTGTTTTCCTTTTGGTTGTTCGGCTGTGTAACTAACACTTTTAGTTCCTACCTATCGCCACGAAGCGTTCTGTGGCGATTTATATCTGGTGTTTAATTTACGTCCTGATTATGAACAACTGCTTCTCCTGTTACTTAAGAGTGGGTTCTAATGTTGTTCGTGGCCAGGTCGTCACATACACTGTCCTCACACCCGCACACCCTGGATGTTCGCTCGGTCAGTATGATCAGTGGGTTACGTCCTGGGGCTTATAGTGCCGATGGACGCATAGGGGGGAAACCCCTGAGGTATCTAGTATTTTAGGGACACATTGAGGGTTTCCCTTTCCGTGCCTGAGCTCACACTCTCTCTGTCTGCGGTCACTACTGAGTCTCACTCCCGCCAGCTGCGCTCTCCCATTTCAGATGCCCCCCGGTTTCACTTACTCGCGTTTTACGCGCACCCGTGCTCACGCTCCCTTTCTGGCACTTCGGCGCCTTCCGCGATTTGGAAGCGTTTGCTCCGCTTTTCATTTTGAGGTTTTTATTATATGTTTGCTCCTTTTAATTTGTTTTTATATTTTTTCCCCATTATTATTATACATTGAATCTATTATATATATTGAATCCTACACAAAACCGTAACAATTGTAGATGTAAAAATAAAGAAAAACATAATAAACCAGCCAGCCGGTGCCCAACCGGGAATACTGGGCCCAACCCTAGAATAACCCTAGACGTGATGCCAATTCATCTTAGGGCACACACACACACTAAGGGCGACTTTGGAGACACCAAGTAACCTTACACGCATGTCTCTGGACTGTGGAGGAAACCGGAGTGCCCGGAGTAGAACCACGGGAAGGAAATGCAGACTCCACACAGAAAGGACCCAGACCGCTCCATCCTGGGATTGAACCCGGGACCTTCTTGCTGTAAGGGTGTGAGGTGCTGCTGCCAAATTTAAAATGCACTTTATTAATGTCGGTGGAACAGGACTAAAACAAAGCGGTGCTTTAAATAAACATGAATGAGTTAAATCTTTGATGTTCGATTCCTAATGATTAATGGTTCAAACGATCAGTTCGTCAAAATGACTCAAACTTCCTTCTATTTTAGTCTCTTACAAACTCCAAAACTCTCATACACGCTCCTCTGTTTTGTACTCTGTGCCATTTTTGTACTTTAGATCATCCTCTCTCTCTTTCTCCCTCTCTGACCTATTTGCCAGGGTTGATGTCAAAAACAGGCAGCCACCTGTGAGCCCGGGCGCAGGGTGTTGACGATGACACGTGGATGGCAAAAGGCCTTGTACACAACAAATTTAAAGCCCATAACAGAACTGTAAGGCTATTACAGTGACAGGGGCCTCAAAAATGTTACTTAATTAATTTGCATTCACAGGGACACCACAGTTCTGAAAACCAGACTCGCACCTTGGTATGACGTGATCCAGCAGAACGCAGCGTTTGAAAATAGCTGGATAACAATGCAGGCACAGAAACAGATGGCAGCTGATATAATGGGGGAGAAACTGAGAATCCAATTCGCACAATGGTCGCGTATCATTCGGCTCAAGCAAACACACGCCGCTGCCGCCGCCGCCACCGCCGCTCACCAGACTCTGCCTCTACCCCATATGTACACAGCGTCTCCCAAACTGGATATTTTTCATTTGCATAATTCCATCAAACCCTTTTCTATCTATCTCGCTACCCACCATCCATAGACACCTGTGTGAAATTTGGCCTGGAATTTTCCCTGCTGGTGACTAAGATTAGATTTTTTCTCATTTTGTCAATTAATCTTTTCAGCAGCTGTGGGAATCATGCAGTGATACACAAATTCTGAGATGAAAGCAGGATGAAATATATCTCTGTTTTTGTAAATCTTGCTACATGCACTCTTCCTTTTACTAATCCACAAGCTGCTCAGTATCAGCAGTACTTTTGTCCCCCCACAGCAACTATAGTTTTGTCATTCAAACGTGTGTTTTTCCAACTGTTTAGCACTGCCAAGTATACTGTGCAAAAGTCTTAGGCCACTATTAGATTCGAAATGGTTTAAGGACAACATACTGTCCACATTTGGAGCCAAAATATGTTTTTTTTATTCCAATATTTGTGAAATGTTCAGCTTCTGAATAAAAGGTATTAGCCGCTACCCTTCCAAAAAGACCAATGGACTGTAGATGGATAAACTTGGCGTTGTGATGAAGCTGCCGGATGTTTCTTTTGCTCAAGTATAAGGGTGGTCATACAAATTTAACCTAATCAATTAACTTAATGCATGTCTTTGGAATGTGAAAGTTAACTGGAGCACCTGGAGTAAACCCAAACACACAATTAGAGGAAACCCAATAGCATTTAAACTCATTGATGATTGGCTGATTACTGACAATGTCTGATTTTGTCCAGTTACCCGTTAAGTGCAAGTAAACACACTCAAGTGTGTCAGCATTGTTATGCAATTACATATGATGCCATCAAATTAGATTCATTCATTCATTTTCTTATCCAGTCTACTTTTAGAAAGCTGGAAAGTCGGTTTCTAACAGGAACAACCCTTGACCATCATAGAAGACTCAAACACTCATACACACCCTCACGCACTAGTGGCACTTTAGAGACGTCAATTAACCTAACATGCACATCTCTGGCCTTTGAGAGAAAACTGGAAAACCCAGCGTAAATCCACGTGGACACAGAGAGGACAGAAAGGACCCAGACCACTCCACCCGGGGATCGAACCCTGGACCTTCTTGATGTGAGGTGACAGTATTATTCACCAAGCCATTCGATAAATTCCAAATGTCATTATAATCTTTACAAAACGTTTTAAAAACTTTAGCTGAATCTCTGAATCCTCTGAATCTGGCTGCTCATTTGCCAGCAACAAGGGTTAATAATATTTCCTGAAGGAAATCTGAGCTGGTGTTTTTTATTGAATTGTTTATTGAATTTATTGAATATTTTATTCAATATTTATATTTATTCAATATTTTATTGAATATTGAATGTTCACAAAAATTAGGGGATATTTTATTATTTCATTTTGAAATACCCTCTTATTTTTGTGAGCATTATAGTTGGTCTGCTTTGGTTGTTTGTGTGCACTTGTGCATGCAGGGGCTTCCTCCGGGACCCTGGCACCGGGACATCGCAGACAGCCTGAATGACTCCTCTGTATTCAGACGAAAACAGAGCAGGGAGAGAGTGGAATATTACACTTACAGTACATGCATAGTGAGGTAGCATCTGCACCGGAATATAATCCCACTTCATAATGCTAAGTGAAATTTTATGATTAGGTGATTGGAAGAACATGAATATCCTGCCTTATGTGTTATGTTTATGGACATTTACATTTATGGCATTTAAAATACAACCTTATCCAAGACGGCTTACAACTGATGCAATCTTACAGTCCAAGCAGTTTTAAGATTGTAAGAAGTCTTGCTCAAGGACTGTGGCAGTTTGGCTGAGGTGGGATTTGAACCATGGACCTTCTAGCCCAGAGTCCACCTTAACTGCTAGGGCACCACAGTCTGTACTGCACAAGAGCCTTAGGCCACCATTAGATTTGTTGTTTTAGCAATGGTATAATGACTGTTTTCTAATCTAATGACTGTAACTAATCTATAGTCCGACCGATATTTGTGAGCTTTAGCATATCTTGGCTTTTTCACTCTGTTCCCCTTCTGGTAAAGTTTTTTCTTGGCTGCTACCCTTCGTAAAAGACTATTTTCTGATCATGGGTCTTCTGACTGTTAAAGGGTCAATTTGGCATCCTGATGAAGCTGCCAAAAGTATAATGAGAGGTCACACTAAATACTTGCCCCTATTGCTTACATCTATTTTTTAATACAGATACATTTATTTATTATTATTTACTTACTAAACTGCATACACATTTATTGTATTCCAATAATGAGACTGAGAATATTTACTGTATATTCATGTATTGTCATACTTATTCATTTATATACCGCTCACAAAGATTAGGGGATATATCAAAATGCAATATTTTTATTTCTAAATATTTTTATTATAAAATCTAAATTATAAAATAATTAAATTATCCCCTAATTTGTATAAGCCGGACAAGCTAGACCTTTCTAATCTAATGGTGGCTTAAGACTTTTGCACAGTACTGTGTATACAGGATGATGTTGTGGCTCAGACTTTAAGGGTCTGAACTAACAATCTGAGGGGATTGCAAGTTAAAATCCAAGTTCTGCCCCATTTGGGGCCTTTATCAATGTTTTGTAACAACTGTCGTGTTTGGAACCCAAAGGTCCAGGGTTTGATCACTGCCTAGCTGTCCCTCTTGACATTGAGGAAGTCCCTTAACCAACAATTGCTCGGTGTGTACTTTGTATTTGTGTGTCATTCGTAAGTCGTTCTGGATTAGGGTAATTTGTTGAATGACTAAATGTAAATTGTGTTGATTTTAATCTTCAGTTGCTCAGTCACAAATCTCCCTGGGTATGCGCTCTGCTAAATGCAGTAAATGAAATAATGTCATTGAGGGTGGAATGGGATTGTAATGGTGCAGCGGTTAAGCTACTGGACCAACAAACAAACAAACATAAAACATCAAATAAATTGTGTGAATATTTGTTGGAAAACATTCTCTCGCTAATGCCTCTTCACCAGATATGTCACCCATGCATTTGGCAAGCAAAAGGCACTTCATTAGCAGGTGAAATGGTGGCTTATGCAGATAGAGAGAACTCTAGTTTGATCACTGTCTGTGTGGGCCACTTTAGAGACACTAATTAACCTTGCATGCACGTGTTTGGCCTGTGGAAGGAAACTGGACTACCCAGAGTAAACCCACTCAGACACAGAACATATGCAGACTTAAAATGGAAAGGACCCAAACCACTCCATGTGAAGATTGAACCTTCTCGCTGTGAGGCAACAGTGTGCCCCATTGTAACGAATCACTCGGTGGTCCCATTCCAAAGACATTCATTTGGTTAATTGGCTGGTCTAAACTGATCAATAGTGAAAGTATCTGACTGGTATTAGCAGTGGAATAGCAGCAAATTCTGAGCTCTGTATACTCTCAATGTCAGTGAGATTATCCATGCAAGTACACGAGGATTTTCATGGGCCTCTCTCCCTACTTGGGCCCTGGGTAATCAGGTCCACTTTTCCCCCCACTACCACACCCATGGGTATCAATGTAATCTTGCCTACCATAGCCATTGATGCTAATAAGAAGTTAAATAAATAAAAAAAGAAACTTAAGCAACAAACACTGCATTAGCAACAGTAGGGCTTATAGTGTACCATACTGTGCAAAAGTCTTAGGCCATTGATTTGTTGGTTTAGCAAAAGTATGTTTACATTCGGTCAGGTCTAATACTTAATCATATCTAAAGGTATCAATGTATCAAAATATCGTTGTTTATTTTGGTCTGATCAGGTGGAACGAAGTGATGTGACTTGCGGTCGGATACATCATCATTTATTCCATGCATTCCAGCTTTAGCGATATTCTGACTTTTGTACCTCGTCCTGGGATAAGGCTCTTATTGCAATATTTGGAAGTTTTGATTCAAATTTTAGACTTTATACATTTTGTTTTTTAAGCTGCTATGAACATTTTCAAAATTCGCAAAAACTGATGGACAATTCACTTGAGCTTTTTTAGGGCTTGATTTCAAAAGACCTAGTATATTTTTTTCCCTGCAGGATCTGGCAACCCTAGAGTTAAACGCAGCATCCAGATTCAATGGATAGGTGCCCTCTCTAGGGTTGTTCCTGCTTTGCGCTATGTGTTGCCGGTGCATGTTACTCATTGACGATTGACATGTTAAGCGACTTCGGCCTTACCAAATGTAAACACCTGTTTGCCATTTAGACCCACTTGCCACTACAGTGATCCTGATGAGATCATACTATAACCATAATATAGTATCTCCATTGTGCTGTGTCTCCAAAGATCTAGGGCCCTTCGCCAAACGCTGGCTTGGCAGAAATCGATGGAAGTGAGGCTCTTGTCCAAAGCATGCTGGTCGAGCAAACGATTCTCACTGTGATGGGATGAAGAGTTCATTCCGCCTACAGGAACGAATGGTTCAGAGGCTGGGGTCGCCAGGCACAGTTGGTGAAAAGCTGCCTCCTGGCGAGAACCTTGCTGGGCTTACGAGGTTCGATTCACCTCCTCTGGGCACAGAAGGGGATAAGGGAGTGAGGTCTTGTGACTCAAGGCCCTCTCTGCCAAAGCCCTCTATCCCTCCCTTTTCGTTCCATGCTCTCGCTCCTCAGGGCTATCGGTTCTTCGCTTCTCCATCCATAATTCAAAGAGACAAAGGAATGAAAACAATCTTTTGGAGCTGACTGAGAACGGGCAGAGGAGAGAGAACAGATGAAGGGAAATAAAAGGCAGGCCTTGATGATGGACTGGACAAAGATGACTCTATGTGTGTGTGTATGTGTGTGTGTTTCTAATGGCAGGGAAGCTGTTTGTGTTGAGGAGTGGCCGCTCG
>JAVSBV010154912.1:0-15004 GCA_033117975.1 Parotocinclus spilosoma
TGTTAGGCAAAGACCTGTAGGTGGCAGTAGAGGGCTGGGGAGAAACTCGGGAGTTTTCAGGTAGTGATGCCAGAGACAAAGAGTTTCTTCATGGATATTACATACTGTACACGTGCTTTGGTCCAATTAAGCGGAAATTTTGGTCCAAATAAGCAAATACAATTACACATATTTAATAGGATTTGTTTCGGTACTTAGGGTTTGGTCCGAATAAGCGTCTGGTCCCATTAACTAGTAGTCCTATTAACTAATTAAGCAATTTAAATAGGGGGCGGCACGATGGCTCGGTGGGGTGGCACCGCTGCCTCTCAGCAAGAAGGTCCCGGGTTCGATCCCAGGGTGCTGTGGTCTGGGTCCTTTCAGCGTAGGTTTACCCCGGGTACTCCGGTTTCTTCCCATAGTCCAAAGACATACGTGATAGGTTAGTTGGTGTCTCTAAAGTGGCCCTTAGTGCGTGAGTGTGTGCCCTACGATGGATTGGCGTTCCATATAGGGTTGTTCCTGCCCTTGAGTTGCCGGGTGGGCACCGGCTGGCCTGTGACCCCATGTAGATTAAGTGGAAGATAATGAATGAATGAACGAATAAGTAAAATGTTAATCCTATGGCTAAACGATGCAAAGATGTCGAAGGCGACTAATTTCAGTCATAATAAAACAGTTGTAATTTTGCCCAATCAGCTGAAGCAATCGAACAGGTCTTTGTTTCTCGGCTGGAGTCTGTGAGGGCTATTCTTTTAATCATCATTCTCACTTTCCTTATGGTCTATCACATAAATCCGTTCTATAAATGCGTATACAGCTCTCAGAGCAAAATAAATGCAAAAAGTTGATGAATTTACAGGCAATCAAAGCGGAGTCGTATATGCTGGCCATGCCTGCTGGGAGCGGAAAAAAGATGGAAATGCGGGCCAAATCGATGTGTATAAATACAACGGTGATATTTAATACGTGGGAATGGGCCGGGGGCACGCCATATTATTTGCGGAGGGAAACAAACGACGTGCCGGTGAATGAGTTAACGCTAATCTAAATCTGGAGACAAGAAAGACTTTAGAGATGGGTTTCATGATGAGACGTCAAACTCTAATGGAGACGTGTGCAAGGCTTTTGGAGATCTGCAGTCATGCTGCGATGTCACTGTTAGGGGTGTAACGATACCCTGCTCACAATTCGATTCGATTTGCGATACTGAGTTCACAATTCGAAGCGTTAACAATGCAAAACAATTAATATTTCGTGAATGTTTTCGATTCCTGTCCCTTTAATTAAAAGAAATCACTAGAAGCACAGGTTTAAAATGATAAACAAAACGTTCTGTTCGTCATATCTGAAAACAACCGGGTGCACTTACTACACTTACTGTCTATGGTGTACCGATGTGTAACGATGTACGTTAGCACCCTCTGGTGTTGGAAAAACCCAAATGAACCAGATGGTGTAATAAACAGACCACGTGATATTGGACAGCTCCACACGATGCACATCTCCTAGTCACTATTACTCTGCTGCATAAATTGTTATTCCCTTGCCATCCTGTGCCCCCCCTTCAGGAGAGCGTTCACCACCCCAAAAAGCAGAACGTGCAGGCCTCCCAGGGGTTTGAGTGTTGGGGACAATCTCCCAAACAGACGCCCTTCCCTGAGACAGGCAGTTATTTCTTTCCTTATAATTTTTCTCTCTATTACACAAAAAATACCCTTAATTAACATTTCCTGTTTTATGATGTCAGGAGGTCCAGTTACTAAAATTGGTAGGATTTGATTAATTGCTATAAAGTCAAAAACAGGTGGGCGACTGGTGATCGGTTTGGACTACAGGGAGCTTTAGCTTTAATCATTATTAAAACAAATTTAAAAAGAAATCTCCAAACTCACCATCTTTAAAACCCTTTATAATAAATGAATCCAATTTCCACCACCAAAATGCTTTTACGTTACAGTTTCATGATTGTCAAAGCTGACACTTATTTAAAGATCTTTTTGACCTAATGTCCTTTCCGTCTTATCAGAAAATTGATCAGGATACAATCCGGGCACAAAGAACATGAACCAACGACGTTCTTTAGAGAGAAAAAGTACAGAAATCCCCGACCATGACAAGTAACAAATGACTTAAGAATTACACGCTGACAGATCAGATTGGAAAATTGTATCAGCCGAACGTCGCTCAGCAATTCAGTCAGTTCTCAAAGTAAAGGGTTTGAGGCTAATTCACGATTAAAGAAACCCATTGCCAAAAAATGAAACGGTGGCTCTTAAAATTGCTTCAATTCAATAAAAAACATAAGTATTTCCTTCCAGCAGCTCTAACGTCGCTTAGTCTTCCAACAGCTGGCAGTAACGACAGAACGTCACACGATAAAATCAAATGTACTTATATTCATGTTGGGTTCTAACACCACCATTTATCAAGATGAAGCTCGCGTTAAATCTGAACTGCTATTAATGACTAACATCCACTTGTAAACGCTCTCTCATAAAGCCACGGAAAGACGGTCCAAACGACCCCCTTCTCGGTTGCTCCTTTACGTTGAAGGGACCAAACACCTGCTCCATTAGGCTGACCTAAAACCTGGCTGCAGCTTGGGAATCGGTGTCTGTCCATCGATCTGCTCGTCGGTTTTAAGCGACAGAGTGTGTGTTTGGTTCCGTCCCCCCCGAGGTTCTCGGAAGCGGACACAAAGTTCTTGCTCTCACCAAGCTCTACCTCGGCAGGACGCAGACTGTGCACTTTACACCTTCACCCTTTGTTTAAGCCCACCTGGGGATGCAAAGAGGACCAAAAACAAGTGGCTCAAGCAAGGATAGGAGTTCTAAAAGATTGTTTGGGGGAGGTGGTGAACCATGGGGGAGGTGGTGAACCACTTGAGCGAGCGCACCTTAAATGGGCGGACAGGGGGCCTTTTTAGAGGATGGCTTAGAGGGTCGACGAGATTCTCCACGGAAGAAAACAGCACAGCTCAGAGCTGCTCCGTTCAGTCCGTACTTCAAGATGAACAGGGATTCAAGGGTGTGCTTGAGAAGATTGAGCCCATGGGCCTCTGAAAAGATACTGGGCCGTAGAGGTTTTTGGATTGGGATAACGTTTGAAAAGTGACACAATATAAGCATGGTGCAGTCCCAACTTCTTTAGAAGACATGAGCGAGTGCGAACGAAACAGCCGGCCTACGCCTCGCCGTCAGAACGCATCCCAATTCAGCAGCGTTGAGGTTGTTGGACGGACCGCTCGCATTAAAATTGCTAATCTTTTTCGTCTTTTTAACACATAAAGGCGCTAAATCAGCAAGAAACGATTCAAAGAGGACGTGCGTTGCAACGAACCGCAACCGAACACAACGGCAGATAACAAGATAAACGAGAGATAAATGGACTTAATTGAAAAAATGCTGTTAAATAACATTAAACACGTCATTGTCTTCTTTATTATAATAAGCCTAAACTCCACTGAAGCCCAATCCCCTGAGCCTTATCTCACTCCCTGTTCTTACTCACTATATTTATATATATTTTTTTCTGTCCTAACACATGTCTCACCACAGCCCTTACTACTAAACCCAGTCTCACTGGGAGTGCTGTATAAATATAAGCTTCTAATTAACTGCCAATCTACTGACCAGCCTGACACTCAGCATAGGAAGCGTGGTCCTCGACCATTAATTTAGGAGTTAACCCTTCAAACCCAAAGTCTATTCAGGCAGATTCCATAACTATAAAAAGAAAACCTGGTGATTACCAGTTTAAGTGGAACTTAGTGTAAACTCATTCCCAGTAATGCTGCCTGAGTTTCAGATTTGGAGGAAGCGAGTGCTAGCTTACACCCCCATAGGCTGGTAGCTGTCATGCAATAACGGAGACTCAATTAGTGGGTGGAAACTGGTGGTAAATAAAGTGGGAAAACTTTGCCTAACGTTTTCGGACCTCCACATTAAGGCGTGTGTGACCCAATGTCAAACTGGGAAATAAATCTTTAATTCACTGTCATTCCTGGAAGGTGAAGATAATACGTGAAGGCCAGCAGACGACAGAAAAAGTCAGAAATGCAGAAAATTCTTTGAATGTGCAACATAAAAGGGGTATAACAATACACTCTGCTCTCGATTCACAACGGGTTTCCTCACGATTCATGATTTTACGTTTAATGAAGGAGATTTATTTTTATTTCAGTGTGTAAACAATGCAAAATAGTCCACTTTTCATTGTAAAAGTTTGAATTCCCAACCATTCATTAATTAATTACTGAAAACACAGGTCTAGAATTACAAACAGAACTATTCCCATCATACCCGGGCCCCACCAGAGGGCAGTAACTCTTTCCATCCTTCAGTTGGCAGGGGACGATGTCCCTCCGAGGACTTCTGGAAGAGAACTCAAAATCCTAAAGTGACTCTGTGTATCGGAAACAAATGAGCAAATATGCATATTTGATTCAATTATCTGTTATTATTGTCCCTAGGCTTGCTCAATTTGGGATTGGCCATTTACGATAATATAATATTGTAAAGCTGCTTTGAGACGACGCTCCATTATAGGAATAAATCTGCTATTTTGTTGGCACCGTCTTCCAGGCTGTATATAAGGGGTTAGTGTTTTTAGGGGGTGGGGAGGCAGTGCAGGTCTCCACCCTAGGGTGTGCCAATAACTTTCAACCCACCAGCGCCCGGCAGGACCCCAGGCTGCTCGGCAACTGTGTGAATTAAAAACTGAGTTGCCATGACGACGGGCTGGCAAGGGCATTGGCATGGCACCACCTTTGAACTCTACCTTTATCTAAGCGCTCTGACAAGTGTTTCGAAAGAGCTGGGAGAAAAGGAAAAGAGAAACCGAAAAACTGTTTCTTTTCACTGAGTCCGTTTCGCCAGCCCGCCAAGATGTCGCTCTAACGAACGGGAGACATGAAAGGCGGTCGGAAAGAGGCGAGTAATCCGCCGCTCGCCGGCGATTCAACGGCACACGGGAGTTCATAAGTGGGAACGAATGGCGAGGCTATTCAAAGGGTTGCCAAATTCTCATATCCTTGACCCCCTTGCTGCTAAAGTCACCAGAGTGAGCGAACAGCACAAGCCGGGAGTGCAAAACAAATAACAACAATATTCTGGTTAGCAGTCTTTTCTCACACACTTCATTAAACCCATTAGAAATGCAACTGCAATGAAAACATATGTAAAGGAATCCCAGGCTGACTGAGGCGCTCTAATGTATTCACATCGCATGATTCATACGAATGACCCAACTGCTGTGCTATTCTGCAACAAAAAAAAAAAGCCACAGTCGCAGTATTCTTAATAGGCAGGGGAGAGTGCCAAGATAAATGTCTGCAGCTTGTTTTCCTTGTATGGGTTTCGAACTGCTGGCACTATCTGGGCTGCATCAGATAAGATTGTTCCACCAGCGAAAATCGGAATCGCTCTTTGCTTGGGGATTCATCTGTCAAGACAGAAGCTCAGACAGACCCGCGCCTCCTGGGAGGGGGTTTATAAGTTTCCGAGCTAATAGAGTCCGTGATGTCCCACGCTGTCCGGTGCCTGTATGTTTACGTGCCTCCTGGGTTGAAAGAAATAGAGCGGAGCGTCAAAAAAAAGGAAGCTGCGTTTCATAAGCCTCATTTCTGAGACAAACAACGGGCAAAATTTGCATGGGAAGCGGAGGTATGCTGCGTTTACCGGTGACATTCAGACCCGAACAATGGCTTGTTTCTGACAGAAGGCCATTACCGTATTGCAAAACAATTTTTGATTACATTTTACTGGCTTGAGCCCCGTCGTTACATAATTCTAATCATTTGTGAAGGACGGATAAAAAAAAAAATCAGGATGGATAATGCAAGAACAGGACGCTGTTCTGATATTATAATCCCGGATTATCGTACCTGGATTTGCAATCGTTCTCCGTTTTGATGAAATCGTCTTAAGCCCACTACGGGCGAAAAGGGAGACGCAGACAGAAAAAGTGCAGGGCTGGACGTCCGTCTGACAACTGACAGAAAAGAACATGTCAACTGTAAAGGCGGACCGACGATAAGCCCCTTTGTAATGCCAGATTCCGAAGCGACTGAAGGGGCATCGGTTGGCCGGAAAAACAGCACAAGCTCGCTGACTTTGATCGATGGAAACTCGGCAGGATAGCTGCTGAATTCACTGAAAATCTACAGCGACAAGAACAACAACAAACTGTATCTTGTGAGCTTCACAACGCTGGGAGTTGTGCCTGCATCGCCGCTTCTGTATCAAAGTCCAGAGCATGAGATACCACACTGGTGTAAGGAGCACAAACGTGAATCCAACAATTTTGGAGGTCTTGACCTCATAGGACAGCTACCAAGGGTTAAGTAGTGCCACGATTCATACCGGAAGCATCTCCCGGTCAGGTGGTCAAGCACATTTATACCATATTTCCCAACACCTACTGCTGAAATTCTTCAAGAATG
This sequence comes from Parotocinclus spilosoma, assembly GCA_033117975.1. Lineage (NCBI taxonomy): Eukaryota > Metazoa > Chordata > Actinopteri > Siluriformes > Loricariidae > Parotocinclus > Parotocinclus spilosoma. The sequence continues at coordinate 6,425 of JAVSBV010154912.1, forward strand.
GTCCAAATAACTCTTGGACGAAGCCGAGCTCCTTTTATACTCTTCCCAACAAGCCAGCAAACCCGATCTCCATTCTTCCCCTGTCCCTGAGTGGGCCCTCCGAAATGACAAACTCCTATAACTCACACCCAGTCCATCAGGCATCAGACTCTCACTCTGTCCTGTTCATACCTGCTCCCACCTTGCCAGAGTTGGTGCACCAAGCAGTGCTCTACCAGTTGAGCTGTCAGTTCAGGGGTCTTGGTCTTGACAGACCGTGTAGGTGCGAGGACAAGGGTGAGGAGAAAAAACAAAAATGCCTGGCAAGCTAAATGAGAGATCGAATAGCTCGTGACTAAAGGACCAGGAGACAAGGGGACACGCGATCCCGCTTTGCCCAAAGGGGCACCCATTTAGGGCCAGGGCCAGATTTAAGCCTTTATGGACCATTCAAGAACTAAGACTAAATGGAGAGGTTCCTCTAATAACCTGACACTCGATTAAAGTGTTTTTAGTAGAACTGGGGATTTTTAGCTCCTTTAAAACGAGCACATTGTTCCTTGCAGAACGTGAAATAAAAAAGGTGACAAATCAGACAAAAGGACGCAACTGAACGAAAACACGCTATTGCTTTCCCTCCTGCTGCTGCTAGGTGATTTCTCGTTTCCTTATTTAAACAGAGATCACTGCAAATGTCCGTAAAAACGCAAACGCAGCCTCCGCCGCAGCCCATCTGTTTTCTTGGTGGCTGATTTGTGAACGGTGCGTCTGCAATCGCACAAAAAGACTAAGGAGGGGGGAAGCCAGAGCAGAACAAGAGGGGGACAGAGCTGAAAAAAAAAACATGACGTAGACGTTCTCGAGCAGCTGCATTCTGGATATAAGACAAAAAAACAACGAGTACTATCAGTGACACATCAGGCCAGACTTTTAATTGCTTGTTTTTTCGGATGTTCCTACTTAAGAATCTACTGAGGAGGGAGGAAACAAAATATAAATAAATCTTTATTTTCTCGAGGACTATGTGGAATCAATACAAGGAAGGAGGAAGAAATACAAATATTTTTTTATTTAAAAAAAATATTTATTAAACCTACAATTAAATTAAAGTGAATATAGAAAAAAAATGTACAGAAGAAAACTGTTGGCTCTCCATCGGAGGGCGGAAAAAGCTAAAAAATAATCTTTTTTTTTTTTTTATTTCAAACATTGGTGCTTCGGTGGATCCGAGAAATTCCCAAAAAAAATATATATATATTTTTTGTATTCTTCAAAATTGATCCCCAAAACAAGCAATAAATAGAAGTCTGGCCTTAATACGAGCCGAGTCCAGTCTGGTAGAACAGCTAGGGCCATCGTGTGGTGCCCCAAACACCTTTGGTTTACTGGTGCTGAAGACCCTTCAGCGGCCCGAGGCACTGATGTGAGCAGACAGGCCTGGCAGGCTGTGCTAACCTCGTCTGTGCCTCTCGCAGCATCGCCCCGTCAGATCCTGGCACTCTTTCATACCAACAGGGCAGTGCTAGGAAGTGCCAACGCTCTCACCAATCTCACGCTGCTCCCCCCCCTGCAAAACCTCAGAATCTGTTTCCTCCGCCGCTGATGCCCTCGCCGGACCCACTCGAAGGCTTCTGCCAATCTTATTAACAAACTAAATGGAACCGGCTCAGCACGCAACCCGAGCTTAGCGTCGCTCTGGTAAAGACGTAACTGCGAGCGGGTGGGCGGTAAGAGAAGGCAAAATGTGCTGATGGCCTCATCGCACAGTCGCTCACGACGGAGGTGTGCGGCGGGAGAGCGAAGGAGGAATGACGCCTGTCTGGTGTTCCTGCGTGACGTCCCCGAGGCGCCCTGTTTACTCCTTATTGCTTTGCATGATCTGTGTCATTTCATTCCTGGCTTGCTACACTCCTCATTACGGCTGTCCTGGGTGGATGCGCAGTCTGGGCTACGGCAGTTCCACCACAGCGCCGAGAGAACGGCCTCGATCAGGTGCGCATGAGCTAATGGAACAATTTAACTCCGGAACAGACACTTGCATCTCAACATTTCGGCGTTATTTTCAGCGCAGGTTGTTTTTACGCAAGACGTGACGACCCCGACTGTCTTGGATGTTTTTTCCACTTTGCATACAAAAAGCAGTTCCTGCCTCAAACGTCAAGCAACAGAACGTGAAGTGCTACTTCCAGTTCATTCATCACCTTGAGCGACAACTGGAAGTGAGAGCAGCGCCGTGACTCCTAAAAGGCAAACAGCATTGATTCCATTGCTTTCCGTGTCTGGGAGTCCTTAATTGGACCTGCTCAATCACCTATTGATCAAACTACCGAGGTCTAGAGTCTCAGAGGTTACGATTATCAAATGACCTTTTCTTTCATGCTGATGCCAATATCCAAGAGTGGATTTTGGGATTGGACCAGTGGCCAATAGGAAAACTGTTCTTTGTACTTTGTATAGTGAATAAACATCTTTGTCTTTACTGGTTTATTACCGGACAGAAACAAAATCAGTCCTTAATACGTCTCGATTGCTACACTAAAAAAAAAAGCTTGTACTGTTTCGGATTTGAGGCTTTCAAAAGGATAATTTACTTTACGAGTTTCTTACAAAGCAGATCGAGTCATAAATTAGACTGGCGACGCAGTTCCAAGAGCGTGTGGCATTTGCCCGAATCGGAAACCTTTAATTGGTTTTGCTTGGGGTTGCACTCGTGATAACGCCGCTCCACCTTTTGTAACGAGACGGCACTCTCCATTTGTGTAAAATCAAAGGTGAGCTGCTCCCCGCTTATTATTGCCGCCTTAGTGCTGTCAGCACTTTCAACAGCGGCGACGGCGTCGCGGTTCCAGTCACTTAACTGCTCGTTTCCAGGTCAGATGTGGCCCTTTTGCAAAAGAAATCCCATCTTTCATTTTGGGATCTCAAACAGGAGCCTGCCATGCAACCTGCTTCGGATACAGCAACTGTATTTCAAAATACTAAAGCTGCCTTTCAGAGCTCACAGACCTTCCCACATAGGTACAATAATGTGCAAAAGTATTAGGCCACCATTAGATTAGATAAACCACCATAATGATCAACCATCCATCCATCCATTATCTTCTGCTTAATCCACACGGGTTCGCGGGACAGCCGGTGCTCACCCGGCAACTCTAGGCACATGGCAGGAACAACCCTAGACGGGGCACCAATCCATCGAAGGGCACACACACAGTCACACACTACGGGCCACTTTAGAGACACCAATTAAGCTAACATGCACGTCTTTTGACTGTGGGAGGAAACCGGAGTACTCGGACATGGGGAGGACATGCAGACTCCATACAGAAAGGACCCAGGCCGCTCCACCCTGGGATTAAACCCAGGACCTTCTTGCTGTGAGGCAGCGGTGCTACCCCACCGAGCCGCCGTGCTGCCATAAAAACCATATAATCACGATTTCTCAGTCTTTTTATTAGAAAACGAGCAGAAAAAGGCGTATAAAAACAGCTTCTATAGGTTACGGTGTTCTACAGTATTCATTATGTGACCTTTCCTTACACCTGAGCATTAGCAGCATGTGGGAGGGTCATCAGGATGCCAAGCTGACCCTTCGACACTCTGAAGAAGCTTGAAGAGTGACGCGCTAGATGATATTCACAGAGTTTTTTCAGCGCTTCCTTTTGCCCTATTTGAGTGGCCCTAGATTAGGTAATAGTGACGGCGCTTACATGTGTTAAGATGATTACGAGGGCGGCGAAAATGACGGCCGAGGATGCAGAGTTAAACCCCTCACTGAAATAACAGTTAGCTAAGCCTGCCCGCAGGACGCTAGGCTCATAGATTTTCCATAATTTTGCACTCAAGACAGGATACGACGTGGCTTCCTGTGATTGCTCCCCAGGCCAGAAATCGTCTTTCTTTTTTTCCGTCGTAAACAGGCACCCCTTTGCTAATACTGCGTCAGTCCTGTTTAGCTGGGACTTTCTGGTATGCTTAAGCCATGTTTGTCTGACGGTCCGTTGCAGGTCCGATCGATGCCCGGATCAATATTTCCCCGTGCCGCTTAATACACATTAACAGGTGGCCACTGAGGCGGCCGTTCCTTAACAAAGTCTGACATTTCGGTTTACACAGTGGCGTCCTGCGCATCGGCTAACGCGGTTTGCCTCGGTGTCTGCTCGGGGTAACAAAGGCTAATTGCTAATTTGATCTAAACTTCATCAACCGAGAGCACTGCCTTTTTCACGAGATGGATAAAGTCACGGTTACGTACCTCCGCGGCAGGTACTCCTTCGGGTGGACGGCACTGGAGGAGAACTTCCTGTTCCAGAGACACCTCTTTTCCCAGGGGTTCCTGGTCAAAGGTTTTACGGAGATCTGCCAAAAAAAGGACATAAAAACTTTAGCGTTAGTATCGGTGATCGGTGTCAGTGCTCCTGTATTTCCCGTCCAGGTTTCTTCTCTACATTAAAGAATGAGTGAACTGCACCAGGAGACAAAATACAGACATCACTAGGCTCGCGATCTACGTCGTTAGGTTTATTCGCTAAAAATCAAGCTGCAAACTTTTGGAAATCAGTCTTATTTCACCAGCTTCGAAATAACCAATGTGCAGAACGCGAAGATTAGGAGAAACTTTTCAGAACTCAACTGTCCACGACGGGCTTAAACCAAAAAATACACTCCTACAATAAAAAAATACACACACGCAAACCTTATATTACAGTCACATTTTGTGAATATTCTACACCCCTAGTTAAAGTTAGATTGTACTGACTGGCTACGGGAATGGGCTACCACACATGGGTCCTCACAAGTCCTCGTTGTGTTCTGGTATACTGGTATTAATAGGTAATAACAGCAAAGAACGGGAAGGGAACAGGGTAAAAAAGATTTTTAAAAAGATATGCTAAAGATTACAAAGGCTGAAATAGAGATCAGTGATCAGAGAATTATGGAGTGACCAACCCTAGTTTGATATTTGTGTTTCCAAGCTTCAATAGTTTGATATAAAACAGCTAATGGTGGCCTGAGACTTTTGCTCAGCACTGTATACTATACGAAATCTTGGGCAAATGTGGGAGCAACTCCCAGTCACGTCAAATTTATTTCTATAGCACTTTTTGCAATGTTGCATTGTCTTAAAGCAGCTTTACAGAGGCAGGTCCCACCAGAGTGCAGGAACTCCCTCCACAGGTTTGACATCAGGAGACGATGTGCTACCAAGGACCTCCCACTAAAGACTCATTTTATAATCTATTTTGTTTTATAATTTATTTAATTTTCAAATTTTTCTATTACTTATTTAACTTTTACTCATTTCAATTCATTTGTTATTTATTTATTGACCTGGTTTTGCTGTAATTTAATATACTTTTGGTATTTATTTAATTAATTGAATCTAGGCCACCCATGGAGGACGGGTCCCCTGTTGAGTCTCGGTCCTCCCAAGGTTTCTTCCTACCATTTTTAGGGAGTTTTTCCTTGCCACTGTCGCCCTAGGCTTGCTGAACTTGGGATTGGACTTTTAGGACAGTGTAATATTGTGAAGCTGCTTTGAGACGATGCTCCAATTTTATTACAATCCCAAATTGAGCAAGGAAAAAGGAAAACCTCCCTAAATGTAGAAGGAAGACAATGTGGCAGGACCAAGACTCAAAAAGTGACCCGTCCTCCTTGGGTGGCCCAGATATGAACTGAAACTGTAGGTACTACTGACTTTACTGGACCACCGACCCTGGGAGCTAGGTCCTGGTCAGAACTTGCGCTCAGCTAACACGACTGATTAAATCATGATCATGTCGAATGAGATCTAAAACCATTTGAGTTCTGACTTTTTGCGATAATGGCGTCCACAAAAAATCCTCATTCCTTGCATTTTAATCCTTGTAGCCAAGACATTCGGGTGAAATAACCAAGATGTGTTAGATTCGTTTCAGGCTCCATCAGCGAACATAATTCAATTGAATCTTTGGCTTTGGTGCTGCGATTTCCTTGAAACTCGGGTTGTAAGTGAGAGAACATCAGCCTGACACAGGTGAGCCAGTTGAAGCCCAGTTGAAGCCCTGCCATTAGATGACGGTTGAATCCTGATATTTACATTTAAGCTCTCTTCCTCTCAGGTGCTCCTAAATCTGTCTGCACCCTCCTCCCTGGGCCTGACACACCTATTCAAACAGAGATGTTTCTGCTCTGCAGCATACCTTCATTACAAACACAAACACTCGGTCGCTGATATAAGGGTGGCTGATCGGGGAGCTGTTCTTCAAGGAACCTTATTTTTACATAATGCCTTTTGGGTGGAGCAACGACTCCAAGCCGAGCCTCGGCACAAACACTGCTCTGCGATATCCGGACCTGTTCTGTCGCTGGCCTTTCATGCAGATCTTACATTTACAAATGTCCAACCGGCTCGTCCACAATTATCAGTGAAGCCAGAGGGAGGATCCGGGGTGACGAATGGTTTCCAGCTTTGTCCTCTCCACGATAGCAACAGCAGCACTATTCAACACGGCCTTCCATCGTAAGACGTTAATACCTCCGCCTGGCCCATCATTCAGGACGACGCGACGATGAACTAGGGAAAAGAATGATTGATGAGCGCTGGAATGCGGCGTACGAATTCCTCTTAAATGTGACGTGACACTGCCGAGAGGGACCGAAGGGATGCCGTGCCTCAAAACTTTAAATAAAACCTCCCGAATTCTCACGCAGGGTAAACATTTCATCCGTGACAAAGCACGTTTTATTTTGAAGCCCATCGACCAAACAAAAGACGGCAAGAAAAGTCAGGCTGCCAGTGGCTAATCTGGCTGTCCATCATCATGATTGGCAGTCAGAGTCTTCCACCGGCTTCGAAGCCGATCTCGCTTATGAATTAGCGAGTCCGACAGTGATGGATGGCCCGAGCTGGTGCTGACACGTCCAGGTCTTATGATCCTCACCAATCGTCTCTCAACCACCCAGTTCCAGACCACACCAGTCTGGGAGAGGAGTGAAGGGTTTTCACGTGGCGCCCTAATAAAAATCCAATATTTCTTGCCGTTCTTGTGCTTGATGAAATAGGTACGAGAGCGGGAGGGGAGACCCGTGAATTTCGCTCGCCCAGCTTTGGGCTTCATTACATATATATTATATTCCGTAGGGAAGAGCGAGGGATGTCAGAATGAGAGGAGAAGGTAATAACGTGAGCACGAACAGCACAGCCTATGCCAACCGGCTTTGGACCAATAAAGATCTGAGGTTATTTTCATTCGGATTGACTCCTCTTCGGCAGCGAAAGCGTGCACCTGAGCGGCACGGGTGAGCGTGCATGCATTTAAGCGGACGGATCTGGAAGAAGTCTTCCATTCTTTGCAAGGTCAAGAAGCATCGCCGGAAACGTAATGAAGTGCACAAGTCAGAGGCGTGCTTTCAAACGCAAAGGCCTGCACGCATTCTAAAGTGATCTTCCGGTCGACTTGCATAACCCTCGAATGAACCCGGCACACTGGGTGCAAGGCCAGCACAGGAGTAAAACAAGGAGTGGAAAAAACAAACAGAAACTCAAAGCTCAAAAGTCCTGTTTAGACCCTGATACACATGATGCTGTGCACAGCGGGTTCTCAGCTTCACCTCCAACTGGTCACGTTAATTCAGACCAGAGACGAGAACTCGCGTGAGCGACTCGAGTCGAAGTCGCACTTAAGTCTCCTAGAAAAACTTCAGACTTGACTTGAAACTCGTCCCTAATGACTGGTGAACATTAAGAGTCGGTCCGTTATCCAGGCACTGTGCGCCAAAGTTATAGAAAAAATACTTTCTTTGTGTGTAAATACTGTTATTTAGGTGATTTGGGACGCAGCCCCTTGGCTCGTGACGTATCTCAACATCCGTTTATAGCAGCGGGAAAACAAAGAGAAACGTCAATTGTAAGCAAACGAGGTTAGCATGGCTTCAGCTGGAGTACTGTATGTGGTAGCCTACAGGCTACAGGGAATTTAAAATTCTTATATATAACTGAAAGGTGGCAACATGTAACATGTGCTCTATGTTTTAAAATGTTTAAGAGAGAGAAAAGAACAAAGAATTTGTCTTTTTTTGTAGAAAATGCATAGAATTAAACAAAAAAGAAATAGGAAGCATTGGAGTAAAAAATACAGTTGTGTTTTACACAAAGTTCATTTGTTGTGTTTTTTTTAACATGGGAAATATATATATATATATATATAGCTGTGTATTTTTAATCATACACTTAAATATGTTATATTGACTTGTGACTTGACTTGGACTCTAGCCTACAGACTCGTGACTTGACTTGGACTCTAACCTACAGACTCGTGATTTGACTTGGACTCTAGACTAAAGACTCGTGATTTGACTTGGACTCTAGCCTAAAGACTCGTGACTTGACTTGGACTCTAGACTAAAGACTCGTGATTTGACTTGGACTCTAGACTAAAGACTCGTGATTTAACTTGGACTCTAGCCTAAAGACTCGTGACTTGACTTGGACTCTAGACTAAAGACTCGTGATTTGACTTAGACTCTAGACTAAAGACTTGTGACTTGACTTGGACTCTAGCCTAAAGACTTGTGACTTGACTTGGACTCTAGCCTAAAGACTCGTGACTTGACTTG
>JAVSBV010154923.1:0-15004 GCA_033117975.1 Parotocinclus spilosoma
CGTGGCAGAGTTTGTTTGTTTATTGGGCTTCTTTAAAGTCGCTATCAGCATAAGTGGCCATCTTAGCCACACACACAAGGTTATATCCATACACAAGTTCATCTAAAGACTAGTCATATATATATATATATATATATATATGGACTGTGGGAGGAAACCGGATACCCGGAGTAAACCAGCACAGACACGGGAAGTGTCTTTATTTTACTAACTTTACTAACTTTAGTCTTTGATTTACCTTTATTGTTAAATCCCTCCATTTTTTGTGTCTGTTAGTATCTGTTTAACAAACTTATACCTTTATTTTATGCACAATTTTACTCGTACTACTGTTTGGCAAGCAGAGGGGTACAGGTATGCCCCACTAAATTTTGTGCCCCAGGACAACATGTGGTCTAGAAACGCTCCTGGTCCACCATTCAGTGGAAACCTTCTCAGGAGAGAAAAGGATGAACAAACTCCACACTAATACCCAGGTTTTTGTCTGTGAACCCCAAACTTTGGGTGATACGAAAATGTACCTGATTTGTAGAATGAAAAGGATCTAAATCGATCCTCTATCTGCACGTGCACGTCCTTACTGATTGCACACTGTGCTGATTTTCGTAGATTTTCGTAGATTATGATTCAAAGGTTCTTTCAACAAATGGCGCGTGAACAGTAGTTGAGTGTTACGCTATTGATATAGTATGGAATGAGTCCATGCTAGTCTTGGTCTGTCAATCATAACGGTACCACGCCCCTTTTGACTTAACCCCGCCTTTCATTATTCCAAATAACTTTTCTTCTGTTTATTTGTCGCTTATAATGAACCATCTTTAAATGAACCAATGAACCATGTTCTTGCCCTTAAGTGATCGTATACAGGTCTGAGGGTGTGTGAGAGGGTAAGAGTGTGTGTGTGTGTGTATGTGTGTGTGTGTGTGTGTGTGTGTGTCCTCATACTTAAATATGCGGCGCTTCTCTGAGCGCTCACTCCTGATTCCTCCGGCGCGTGTGATGTCACTTGGGACCACGGATCGGCACAGGTGGGTGTATCCCAAAAATACTAACTTTCTAGCTGGTGTCAGGTCAAAATACAACGTATGTAATGATGCATTTCGTAACCTATGGTGATATTTTAATCACAGTATGTCGTTTATGTGATAGGAAAGTCAAGCAACAAAATATAGTAGAGTGTTTGGAGCATTTCGAGGGAGTGCAGATTGGTCTAATCTTTTAAATATGTCTATTTGGCTAAATGTATATTATGAGTTTATTGTAGTTAAAGCAGTCAAGAGTTGAGTAAACCTTTTTACTGGTGAAAGAACCGGGGCGATTTAAAGTTAAATCTAGTTTTAACCTGCACAGACTCAGCAGTTCTCATTTCTGTTTTAGTCTGGTCGGAATTTTTTTTAGTTTTGTTATGTTTTTTTCTGGTGACCGAAAATTTTTAGCCGCTGCATAAACCATATAGCATATATACCATTGAATTGTGGCCATATTTATCCTAAAAAGAGATAAATGACATTAATAAATTGTTTCTTTGTCGTTGCTGTGCTGTTAGGATGTTCTACTGCAGTTCTGTGGGGAACGCAGTACTTACCTAGTTAGTATTTTTAAGCTTATTTGTAAGTAACTTTTAAATTAACTAGAACTGAACAAATAATACATTTCTGGCATTAATAGTCATCACCAACTTATTTGTTTGTAGTTTAAGCTACAACCCTGTTCACACGTTTCAGTTAAATGAATGGTTTTGCCCATTGTCAGTATTTAATCTAAGTATTTTGCACATCCACGGATGTCCTTATTTCTGTCTTAGCCTTTTCGTCGCTTTATTTCACCGTTTTATTGTATTTCATTCTGCTGGTGACAGAAGCAGAAAGTTTCAGCTGTTGTTTGAAAGTATAAGTTTGTTCTTTTAGACCACAGTGTTCCCAAATGGAGAGAAATGACATTAGTGAGCCTCTGTTGGCATGTTTTTCTATTGCTTCTGTGACTTACTTTTATTGTAAACTTTAATTTTAAGATGAAATATATCTAGAAAAACACTTGCAGCACGTGGCTCGGAGTCTGCATGTCCTCCCCGTGTCTGCGTGGGTTTACTCCGGTTACTCCGTTTCCCTCACACAGTCCAAAGACATGCATGTTAGGTTCATTGGCGTCTCTAAAGTGGCCCTTAGTGTATGACTGTGTGTGCGATCTACGAGGGATTGGCTCCTGGTCTAGGGTTGCTCCTGCTCTAGCGCCCAGAGTTGCCGGGTGGGCACCGGCTGACCCGTGACCCCGTGTAGATGGATGGATGGAGAAATAGATAGATAGAAAAACAGTTACTAAATATAACCAAAAAATCTAGAAAAATAATTTTCTACCATGTTAGTAAAGCACGCTTATGTATTTTTGTGTGTCTTTCTCTGTTGTTGTAGTTGCAGGATTGTAGTATCTAACCCTATTTACACACTTCAGTAAAATATTGCTTAAACCTCAATTTATGGGTATAGTATTTATATTATTTAGCAAACACCCTTATCCAGAGCGACTCACAATTGATACAGTCTTACAATCCAAGCAATTGTGGGATAAGGGTCTTGGACCCAACTGTGGCAGCTTGGCAGAGCTGGGATTTGAACCCTGGACCTTCTGGTCCAAAGTCCAGTGTCTTACCCACTAGGCCACCACAGTATTTCACCAGTCACATTTCTACATGTGTTGCCTAGGCTTTTAAAGTATCTTTCTTTGTTTGGTTTTTTTCTGAGATGTTATAGTCACAGGTGGGTAGAAACTTATCTTTTAACTTAACTTTTTACAATAGAGCACTGTCTCAAAACAGCTTTACAATATTATATAATCTTAAAAAGCCAAAATGGAGGTGAAGGAACATCTAAGTGTGTGGTACAAGAACATCAGCTCAGAGAGAAAAGAGAAAATGTTGTTACATATGGGTTAGGAGCACAGAGTCTATTAACAATCACTGATGCATTTTACACTACCTGTAAATCTTTCTAATTAATATTAATGATTCTAATGAATTCATAGTATAAAGCAGACATTTCTGTATTCAGTAGAATGGTTTGTACTGATAAAAGTGAGCAGAATCCAACCTCACAGTCGTGTTCCAAAATCTAGTGGCACACCCTTCATGGAGGAGCAAAGCCTGTAGAAGCAAAGGTAGGTGTATATATACTTATATACACACTGCTCACAAAAATGAGGGGATATTTCAAAATGAATATGAAGTGATTGAAAAAGGAGCATTTGATTTTATTTCAATAACCAAGATCATGAGAAAAGCAAATGAAAAGTCAAAGAAAGTTGTTTGATTATGCAAATGAGATACAAAACTCAGTTATAGTGATTAAGTAGTAAGTGATATATTTATGGGGGGTGAACAGAAGGATGTTAAACCGGACCAGAGTGCCCCCATATTGACTGTTCAGTAGGGTGTATGATCACCCAGGAGTGCCAAAACACACTGACAGTGATGGGGCATGGACAGGATCAGATTATCCAGCAGTTCTTATTTGATCCTCTTCATATTCATTTTACAATCTCCCGTCATTTCGGTAAGCAGTGTAGTTTATAAGGTTCCCCTGCTAAAGTCCTTGTTAATGCAGATCTCTAACCAGGCAGAAACTAAACTGCAATTTTACATGTAGATTTAATCAAGACGAGCTGCTGAATCAAACCGAGCATCAGAATGGGGAAGAAAGGTGATTTAAGCCACTTTAAATGTGGCATGGTTGTTGGTGCTGAGCATTTCAAAAAGTGCCAATCTGCTGTGATTTTCACACACAACGCCACCTCTAGGATTTTTAGGGAATGGTCCGAAACAGTGAAGCTCCTCAGAAAATGAACCAGGAAGAACATGTTCAGGATTTTAGTGGAAAAGGAATCATATTTCAGCGTGTGAGCTGTACTGAAATGAAATGGAAAGGAAAATGAAACGAGTCAGATTAATGAAATAAAAAAGCCAGTGTTTGGAGTCTGGAATGTAAGGTTTCGATATGAAAGACAGTAAAACAAGTGAGAGAATTATTCCTCAGCCAGAGGAAGGATAAAAACTGAGTGTTTGTTTCTTGACAAAAGACTCTTGAGTGCAAGGTTTCATTTTGAATTCGCTCTTTGTCCTCTCTCTGTGTCTTACAGGACCTGTCCACTGAGGCTAAACTGTTCTGGGTGAAAAGATGATCCTGCTGTTAGGATGGACACTGCTTTGCCTCCTGCTCTTCAGGGCAGGAACGGCAGGTAATGAATGATCTGAACAGCATTTCTGTAAGGTCGGACACTAGACCGATCTGATTTTTGACTGTATTGATTTATGAACTTCTTTTTTCTGTCTAAATGGCCAAGTTTTACATCCAACACATTTTGCCTGCTATTCCTAGATGCTGTTTCTTCTTAAAATCTGGTTCAACCATATAACGGATTTTAAAGATAAACAAATCATGATTAGCTCTTACAAATTATAAATGGTATTAGGTGATCAGGGCTCATTTTTAGAACTGACCACACTTGTGCAACTAAACTTTTTCGGTTTGTCGTTGTTACGGAGCTGGAGGGCGGACCCAAGGATGCAGGACTGGGGATTGAATGACAGATAACAACAATGAGGGATAACCAAAAAGGCAGAGCAAAAGGCTCTCAAAATACAAAACACAAAAAGGGGAAAACAGAGCTGTGGTGCGTCCCGAGTGGAAATGGCACCTACAGCTGTCGTGTAAGCCAGTTTTGGCGGTGATACAAGCCGAAGCGCCAGAGGGTGGACGTGCGGCGAGCACAGTAAAGCTCCGATTTGGGACGCTTTCCAAATCGAGTGGCCCGGAGGAACTCCAGGAACACCAGGGGGCGAGCCCAAGCGTGAGTGCGCTGAGAGCGCTAGAAGAAGCCGCGTCGGGGCGCATCCCAAACGGAGCAGATAGCTAAGCGGAGTGATGCTAAGCAGTGGTATGGAGTTAGGCAAAGCCTCGGGAAACCCTGTTATTTCCATGACCGGCTACGTTACCGCAGGGGTTTCCCCCCTTACTCATCCGTCGGCACTAAAAGCCCCGGGATGTCACCGACTGAGAGTGAAAATGGGCGCATAGAAAAAGGCGATCGCTGGCGTATGCGTATTGCGTCGCGAGCTAGAGACCATACGCGTGTGATGACGTGGCCACGGACAACGCTAGGACTCGCACTTAAGTAACGGGAGCTCCTGGTGTTCGTCATCACGTCACCAATTAAACACCGGATATAAACCGGCTTACCGATTGCTCTGTAACGGCACTCGTGAGGACGGCGACTCGCACGGGAGTGTGAGGTAGAACTCCTAACAGTCGTGCAGACTGCTTATTTGGTCACACCCATTTTTATATTAATCAGCGACCACGAATGTCGATTAATCGACTTCTTAATGTGTTGATGTAGCCATGGAGATCTATGGTAAGCTTTTACCAGGCAGCAATGGAGCTCCTGATTTATAATCCAAATTTATGACTTTTTAAATTGAGTTTTCCTTACGGTACGGTGGCTCGGTGGCTAGCACTGCTGCCTCATAGAAAGAAAGTCCTGGGTTCAATCCAGCATGGTTTCTTTCTGTGTGGAGTTTGCATGTCCCCGTGTCTGTGTGGAGTTTGCTCCGGGTACTCGGGTTTCCCCCCACAGTCCAAAAACATGAATGTTAGGTTAATTAATTACTCTAAATTGGCCTTGACTTGAGTGTGTTTATATATGATTATACTTGATATAACCTCGAGTGTGGATATAGCCTTGTGTGTGGGTCGCTGAAATGGCCGTTGCTGCCGATAGCGACGTTAAATTAACCAAACAAACAAACAAACTGTGTTTCTTTAGATTTGGCATGAATAAATATGGGACTAGAAAAAATTTATATTTCTATTTGTCAAGGCAGTAAATAACAACGGTAGATTGTGGGAACAGTTTCTGACCCATTCTTAATGGGGGAAAACACACACACACACACGAGAATGTTCAAGAATATTCAGTATAAATAATACGTGTAATTATTATGATGTTTTCACATTTCATCATGTTATACCAAACGTAATGTAGATTTATTAAGATGAAGGCGATGGAATTTAAACTTGCCAAAAAGTCGTCAAAAAAATTATGCAAGCATAGGCAAAGCATTTTCTGTCGCAGTCTAGGTCCATGGTGAATGTTTTGACCACAGTCTGTAACAAGGCATTTGTTAAACAAGGTATAATGGTATTATGGATGTCTGTTATTGTTCACTTCATTTAGTTTAGCGTATATAAGACGGATTATAAGACGGTCTGGTATGTTACGCATTATAGATGAAGTAATCAACAGATGATAAATGACTTGGGTTTGGCACATGGGCGTCATTTATGTCACTGGTAAGTGCAGTGCAGGCCAAAAGACGCCCTGCTTCAAGTGGTCCACCTGAAAAAAAAAGTATCTACTGTTGGTCGCATTTAGTTTTGGAGCAACCTTAGGTGCACATCATGCCATGCATGTTACAGTCCAGTTCGTAGAGGGAGAACGAGTTGATAGGGTTCGTTACACTGTTATAAGGAGACCTGGCACACCTCGGGGGTCTGTGTTACGGAGAGTGTGTGTATGCATGTGAATGGGTTGGCATCTCACTGTGCAGTGCCACAGACACCTATGTGTGTATTAGTACCCAGTTTGATCCAGCGCCAAGCTTTTTGCTGAACCACTGGCTCTCTGCCCTTTAGCACGAATTAAAAAGAGCTTTCTGTCACCCAGATGTTTAAACATGTTATAATACATGGACTGTATAACTCAAAATAAACCAAACATTTACAGTTTTTGTGGAATACAGACTGTTGTCCATCTGTTTTTCCTCTGTAAGTCTTCTTTACTCTGTCCTCTAACGGTCAGGACCCCCACAGGACCAGCACAGATGCGGTACTACAGTATTTGGGTGGTGGATCATTCTCAGCACTGCACTGACACCGATGGGGTGGATATGTGTTGGTGTGTGTTGAGCTGGTATGAGTGGATCAGACCCAGCAGTGCTGCTGGAGTTTATTCGAGACTTTATTAGAAAGGTTCACCTTTATTGCTTCACATTGTAGATGTAACTGTTGTTGTACAGTTTGTTAGTCGTCTTCTTATTCTTTTTCAGATGCTAGTGGCTGGATATTTTTGAAATATTTTCAGGCCATCTGAGGTACCGATACTCAGGTGTTTAAAAACTCCAGCAGCGCTGCCGTGCCTGATCCAATCGTATCTGTTTTTGTTCCTTTTTTTTATTGGGCCAACAGTAGAAGCTTGAACCACTGCACCACCCAGACCAAAACAGTCAGTCTGGGTAAACTGTGTTCCGTTTCTATTAGCAGGTGGAGAGACTTTGCAGTGCTCAGTTTCTCCTGCAGGGGTGCTGCATCCTGTTCGTGCTGAGCTTGAAAGGTTTGAGGCGGGACCAGGCTGTGCTGCTCGAGAGGCCGGTGCGAAAGAGACCCATGTGATTGCTTTGGGAAGAAAAACGCATAAATCCAACGCACAGGTACAGCCACTGGCAGAAAATCTCTAATGGTCACACCATAGCTAGGAAACACTTTATAACTGAACAGTCTTGGTTCATAATGCACCTCGTATGCATATCGAATTCAATTACTTTAATTAATGCCATATTATTGTCGAATAATTATAGAAGCACTCTATGGTACCAACAAGTGCACTGCCCAAAAGTAGTCCCTCAGAGAACCTTTTTATAGGACAGCAGGGGAAGCACTTTTACTCTCCTCCTGTGGCAAGACCAGCTCTCTAATCAGACCACACCCGAAATCATTTGCATATGTTCCTGAACCATAATAGCATGCCGAGTTTATAGCAATCTGTCATTTCTATGATATACATCCGGGGTCGCGGGCCAGCCGGTGCCCACCTGGCAACTCTGGGCGCAAGGGCAGGAACAACCCTAGGTGGGGTGCAAATCCAGCGTAGGATACACACACAGTCACACACTAAGAGCCACTTTAGAGATGCCAATTAACCTAAGAGTCACTTTAAAGACACCAATTAACCCAAGAGGCAATTCAGAGACACCAATTAACCTAAGCGCCACTTTAGAGACACCAATTAACTTAAGCGGCAATTTAGAGACACCAATTAACCTGAGTCACTATAGAGACACCATTTAACACATACAGTTGTGTGAAAAAGTGTTTGCCCCCTTTCTCATTTCCTGTTTTTTTTGCATGTTTGTCGCACTTAAGTGTTTCGGAACATCATACCAATTTAAATAGTAGTCAAACACAACACAAGTAAACACAAAATGCAATTTGGAAATGAAGGCGTTTATTAAAGGAGAAAAAAATCCAAACCTACATGACCCTGTGTGAAAAAACAACCACAGGTATAGCATGTTTTAACAAAGGGAGGCAATCACTTTTTCACACAGGGTCATGTAGGTTTGGATTTTTTTTTATCCCTTAATAATAAACACCTTCATTTACAAATTGTATTTAGTGTTTACTTGTGTTGTCTTTGACTACTCTTTAAATTGGTTTGATGTTCCGAAACACTGACAAACGTGCAAAAAATCAGGAAATAAGGAAGGAGGCAAACACTTTTTCACACCACTGTATGTCTTTGGACTGTGTAAGGAAACCGGAGTACCCAGAGTAAACCCACACAGACACTGGGAGGACATGCAGACTCCACACAGAAAGGACCCAGGCCGCTCCACCCTGAGACTAAAACTGGGACCTTCTTGCCATGGTGCTACCCACCGAACCCCCGTGCCGCCCCATATATGTATATTGATAGATAAAATAGATAATTCGAGTGTTTTGAAAATGTAAAAATGTAGAAGGTAAATAGGATTTTTCTTTTGGAATAGAGTGAGTAAAAGTAAAAAGTATTAAATTCCAGAAATAATGAAGTACAATACGGATATGTAAAAGATATGTCATGCTTGTCCTTCCACCACTGTGCATGTGCACCTGCATACGGGACAAAATCACGAAGGTTCATATCAACTGTATGTCCAGCATCTATAACGTCTTCTATTTCTTGTTTCATCCTACTTGTCAGTTCCGTCATTTATCCAGATAAAACCTGTAATTCTGTCTTTTCTTTTTTTTTTAGGTGACAGTAGTGCTGAGACCTCTGTCCTACACTCATCCCATCACTCGCCCAGTTATCCTGGTGCTAAGCTCTCAACACGCTGTCCACTGGAATTTGGAGAATGAGGGGCTGCCCAAGAATCTGCATATGATGGTCCAGGTTGGTGTGTGATGACACTCTTGGTGTACTGTTTTTTTTTTTTTTCATTAAACTGACTCATTGCTGTTAAGGTATGTGTTAGGACACAACGATTCTGGAGTGACGGAATCACATGACGTATAATAATAATGAAGAAATAATATAGAAATAACTAAAAGGGGGAAAAAGCAGAGCCAAAAGGCTCCCGAACACAGGAAAACACAGAAGCGCCAAAATGGCAAGGCACCGAGGTAGTCCGAAGCGCCACAGGGCGAGCGTGAGCTTGGGCGCACCTATAGTGCGAGTGAGTGGAGCCGGGGCGCGTCTCATTCAGGGCGCACAGCCGGCTGGAGTAAGACTCGATAGTGGCCGAGGACGAGATGAGCGTGAGCTCAGGCGTGCGAGGAGCGCACGAGTACGGAACGGCAAACCCTCAATGTGTCCCTAAATTATTAAGCACCTCGGGGGTTTCCCCCGTACGCATCCATCGGCACTATAAGCCCCGGGAGTTACCAACTAACCATAACGACGATCGCAACGGTGTCGATGTGGGCCCGCCGGTGGTCGGGTGCATGGATGGAGTGACGACCTGGAACGCTAGAACCCGCACTTAAGTAACGTTGAAAGCAGATGTTCGTAATCAGGTCCTAAATTAAGCACCAGATATCCACTGGATATCAACTTGCTCTGTAACGGCAACCGGCAAGGACGGCAGAACGCTCCGGGGCGAGAGGTAGGAACCCTGAACCCTGACATTTGCTTATCGATTTGTGAGCACTCGTTTGTGGGTGACAGGTGTCTGCAAATTCAACCTTGGAGTACGGGACTATGTCGGCACGTTTTCGTTCCATCCCCTCGTTACCATGGCACCCTCGGGCTCTGCTGCGTTGGACTCTGCAGCGCCACACCACCATCACCTCCCTCACGCACTTGGATCAAGCGAACCGCGTCTACATCCGTCTCGGAGAAGGTTAGAGGGCAATAAAAAACGAGAATTAAAGAAACATGATGAAAGAAATGCTTTTAGTTTGGCACTGCCTCGTCTTTTCTTCTGGCCCTCAGATCCTACTCTGCCGAAAGTGTGTCGGCTGCAGTCTCTTTTCCTCTCGCACAATTACCTCGCTTCAGAGCTGCAGCAGCAGGAAGTGAACGGCTGCAATTTCTCAGTGAAGCGCTCTGACCCTGAAGTGCATGTCATTAAGCTGTGGTCTGCAGGCTCGGGACTATGTGGGTAAGCTGTGCTGTGCCGTCTCTGACCCAGGTTTCTCTTTCTTTAATCGTATTTAGTAACTAACACTAGATTAGCGGCCTTTCTGATTGATACAAAAACAGGGGGCTTAAACTGGAGAGCAGGATCAGTTCAACTCCAGACTGCTATATATATATATATATATATACTGTAAGCACCCTCTGGGCTTCTTCTGGTCAGAGAAGTGGATATATAAAAAAATATAATGATTTTAAAGAGTCTTAAAATAGAGCTTAAGCAGGTCTTTACTGGGGGACACAATCCCATTAACGCGTGGTCCTATTAACCGGAATCGACTGTATTTGTTATATTTAAACAATTAGACCTCAGTTATAAGTATGTGTTCGCCTGTTGCCATCTTTACACAGTGTATAAACCTAGTCCCAACTTTAAAACTGATAACATACATCCTGTTGTAGAATTGCATCCCTGTTGCCATTGCAACTTCAATTAATCTCATTCAGATGACAATTATTCCCATTAATTTGGATTAAAATGACATCGTTTAGAAGTAGGTCAGTGTTCGCCTCTCGAAAATGACAAATGCAGGTGCAACAGATAAGATACATTTAGTTCATTGTGGAGTCGCAGCCCATAAATCACACTTAATGCAATTGATATTCGAATAATGTTCTGTGTAGCGGTGAGAACAAAACAATAAAGGCAAATAAATGTAACAAGACATTTTAAATCCAAATTCCTAAGTGTCACTCCCACATTATTAAACACTGTGAATCACTATTTACTTTTTAATTGAGTCATTTAGCAAGATGCCATAATGCAGAGCGATTACAGCTGATACAGTCTTACATTTTTGGGTTAAATGTCTTGCTCAAGGATCCAACAGTGGCAGCTCAGCAGCAGTACGATTTGAACCCAGTCCAGTACCTTAAACGCTACTGATCTTACTAAACTATTGCTACTTTATATATATATATATATATATATATATATATACTTAACAGAAATTTCATTTCGGATTTGTCCTTTCAGTGGTACAGTTTTCCCCAATAAAGTAAAACAAACGCAAATCAATATTAGTAGCAAGTTTTAATTTTGCTATTTGGCAAATGCTGCACAGATTAACTTGCACTTTTATAACTTGGATCTAAGTCTGTTTAAATTTTTAAGCTCGGAACAAACTTTAATATGACATGTTTTTGCAAGTTTGAGTAATATATAGCTCAATTAAGCTGTGTTATTATCAGATTTTTTTACATGAACTTGTATGTCATTGTAAATAAAAACTATGTATGCATTCTCTGCAAATTCTTGGCATGAGCTTAAGGGATGTATACAAAAAAACAATTCAATTCAAAAATTCAATTCTGATTTATTTTTATAGCACTTTTTACAATGGAGCATTGTCTCAAAGCAAAATCTTAAAAGGTCAGTCCCAAGTTGAGCAAGCCTAGGGCGACAGTGGAAAGGAAAAACTCCCTGACTGTAGTAGGAAGAAACCTTGGGAGGACCAAAAGTCAAAATGGAACCCGACCTCCATTGGTGGCCTAGATGGTAATTAAATAAATATTAAAAACTATATTAAAGTGATTGTAAAATTAAGTAAATAACCATCTAAAATGAATAACAAATCAATCAGAAAATTTTAATTAGTAAATAAAATACATTTTAAAACAAAATACATTATAATGTCATGGTTATGGTTAAGGTACTGGACTATGGACCAGAAGGTTCAGGGTTCAAATCCCACCTCTGCCACAGCTGGGTCCACAATTGTTTGGATTGTAAGGCTGCTAAATGATATAAATGTAAATAAAGGTAAACACAGGTTGTGACGGTATCACAGGGTGCTCCCCAATGTCAAAGATTTCTTATGGTAAAGAGTAATCAGTGCATTTTAAACATTGTTAGTTTATTTATTATGGTTTTATAAGCAGCATTATATTTAAAAATAAGTTTTGATTAAGTCATGTTGTAGTCAAGACCGGTTGAGGTTAGTCCAAATGAGTTCCAGACCGAGACTAAGACAAAGACTAAGACTTACTTATGGTCTCAAGACCGAGGCCAGACTCTGGTACTACAACATGAGTTCAGTCACGACATATCTGAGGTGTCTGATGATGAATCGTGATCGAAACCTTCCCTGTCTTAGCTCGCTGCAGGTGGAGGTATCAGTCTCTCTGCTGCCCCCTATATCTGATGTTGGTTGGCATGACGTAGTGCTGGTTCTGACCAGTGCGGCTCCAGTGAACTGGGCCCTGGTCACTCCTGGTCTCCGAGGTCACATCACAATCCATGTGAGAAGCCTCTTCATTTTTTTTTCTGATCTCATTAAATGTTCTACCTTTCATATGCAATGCAGAATGACCAGTCATGTCTCTCAGTCCTCCCACAGCGTGACCCCCCTGTATCCCTCCAAACCTGACCTCACCATGACCAGCATGACCATTCCTGACCTCGCTCTCACCGATGACCTGCTGACCTGGGCCAGTCAGAACGGCTATCCCTCAGTGACGTCATATACAGAAGCTAACCTGGCTAATCGTTTTGTCGTCAAGCTGAGAGAAGGCAGGGCAGGTAAGGACACGACCACGGGCCTCTGTTACTGTGTTTCCATCCATGCAAAGAGCATAACGAAAGAGCATAACAGTCTAAACTGAGATCGATTACCGTTACAGGGACGTGCAAATAAGTCAAGTTATCTTTATTTATAAAGCACATTTAAAAGACAACTAGTGTCGACCAAAGTGCTGCACCAGGAAAGAGTCAAATTAAATTCAATTAAATTAACACGGACACATAGGACAATATGCAAGGACTTAAAAACAAATACAGTCGATTCAGGTTAATTAAACCACCGGTTAATGGGACCAGCCGCTTATTTGGACCAAAAGTACCGAAACAAGTCCTATTATATACGTGTAATGTTATTCGCTTATTTATACCACAATTTAATACCACAATTCCGCTTAATCGGACCAAAAGACGTGTACAGTATGTAATACCCGTGAAGAAACTCTTCGTCTCTGGCATCATTACCCAAAAACTCCAGAGTTTCTCCCCAGTCCTCTACTGCCACCTACAGGTCTTTGCCTAACATTTCCATTTACTACAGAAAAACAAGCCACAAGTCGCCACTTAGCCACAGCAAAAGCGCGTCAGATCACACTGGATACGTTTTTTAAACGTTGTCTGGAATTTAGTACGAACTTATTTTTTACAGTATTATGCTTCGCATGCTGAGTACCTATACATTGTGTTGTAGATTATTTCGAAAAACCTGGTTGCAAATTTATTTATCAATGAACAAAATTCGTAAGCAGCAGTAGTTCTTGTTTGTATGTTCGCTATACGGGTAAATCGTACAATAAAGGTTTAATAAACATTTAATATGTTACATAGCACGTCCCATATTGTAACATAGGGCATGTTTGTTTAATTGGACCAGAGGTTATAATGACCAAAAACGATCGTGTCCTGATGTGGTCCCGTTAACCGGAATCGACTGCAATAAAACTTTGTAGCAAGGGAAGATATAACACAACACAGTACAGTAGACACACGAGGAAGTATGAAGAAATACGACCTTCAGTACTTCAATTAATAAGAAATGTCTTTTAGTATCTAATCTGTTGAAATGCACTAATGCCCTTCACCGGCTCCATTTTGCTTCGTAACATTGTGAACAAATAGATATAAAACAAGATCTGTTTTATCACGCGTATAATAGAGATAAATGAGCTTTCCAAGAACAGGATGACAAACACGAGTCCGTAATACTGTAGTTCAAATTACAGAACTGATCTTGTCTTGGTTCATGACAATATTTTACATTTTTATGTGTTAAAAATTAGAAATTAGACAGTTCTGTGTCAGGCATATTACTGGTGTGCTCTGATTAGACACTTGGTCTTACCACAAGAGGGCGTAAAAGTGCTTCCCCTGCTTCCATACAAAAAGGCTCTCAGAGGCTACTTTTGGGTAGTGTACCTCTGGTTGAGAGATTGTTGATGCTAGACTTGCCCCAACGGCACACCCGAAGATATTTTGCCCAATTGACAGACTTTGACTTTGAGATCGGTGCATTCATTGGACTAAGAGAAGCAGGATAGTAATTTTGAAGAATTTTCCGCCATGTAGACTGTTCTATACTAGCTGTTAGGAGGTGTGAGGGGGGACAAACACCAGGACAGAGGATCATTTGATCCACCGATAAACACAAGCAGCTCCCACGATTTCCTTCTCCACCATCCAGACACAGGTGGATACTTCCCTGTACACCCCTGTCTTTGCCTGGACTATTTGCAGGTGCTTAGGAAGGAAATTTGTTGTCATGGTCCTCATTACCTGTGCCGCCATGGATGTCACCTTTGTTTGTGTCATGAATCACAAACATACACTTCTATGGACTGTAACCATTTACAGTGTTCCCTCGTTCATGGCGGTATGGGGTTACGTTCCAGAACCACCCGTGATAAATGAAAATCTGCGAAGTAGTGACGCCGTATTTATGTAAGTATTTATAGAATATTTTAGCAGTAGAACTTGCAGAACGTTTGGGTAACATCGTAGGGCTTGAATGAATTTAGTCTATAATGAAACTTTCACAAACAG
>JAVSBV010154934.1:0-15004 GCA_033117975.1 Parotocinclus spilosoma
AGTGGATATTAAGCCGTCCTACCGATGGCTCTGTAATGGCGACCGGCGAGGACGGCTGAACGCACCGGGGGAAGGTAGGAACCCTAACATATAGAATATAGAATATACATGGAATATAAACAATAACAGAAAGTCAGTGTTAAAAGTTTGTGTAACTGTACCTGACAACATTATTCATCCTTCATCATATATCATGACATTCAATTCTTCTTTTGTACCTAAAATATTCAAATACTCAATAAACTCCTTAACAGAATCTTATTATTCAGTAGTATGTACACATATCATTGAATTGTCACTTGATATCCAAGATGTGTGAACATGAACAGCACATACAAAGGCAGTGCTGTGTAAATTGGATTGAAAGGAAACATAATATCTGTCAAAAAGGATTAAATTGTGTTTGGCATTGCAAAATCAAAACAAACAGCCCTCCGTTACTGGCCAGAAAAATATCCCACCTTAACTTCTTTGATTTTTGGAACAAGTGAAACTGAAAACGTCACAATTTCCAGCTGTATTTTACACAAAGTGGGCCAATATTGACAGGATCTTAAGACACTGGTGGAATCCTTCCCAACAGATTTTGTTCAAGTTTAAAGGAAGAAATGACACAGGACAAACCATTTGTATTTCTTCTGAAAGCTTATATACCACTGTTCAGAAAAGTATAATTGTGGTGAACAGTATTTTTGTAACAAGTATATCGAAAATTCAACTTTATTACTGAAGGAATACAAATTCTATGTCATGTGATTGAAAAACCATGGGTTCAAAGTAACAATACACCCAAGTCTCTAGTTCCACATGAGGCATTAATGTGAGAATCTAATGTAAGAATCTTAACCATTAACTGGTAGTAATGGTGAAATGCTCTGAGCAATGTTATCTATACCTCGGAAGATCTAACAATACAAAAAAGCATTTGCTAAAATCATGTTAAATCACCATTTCTACAACAGTTAATTCTGACCTTGACAATCTAACTAATCTAGAAGTATTCTTACAACAATATAGGATCACTCCACTTACTAGTTGCTAAGAAACAACGAGCTTAATGCACACAAACATAACATATACAAACACTGCAGTAACCCTAATAAATGACTTATTATATTATTTAATTCTCAATTCTTTTTTTCTTTAATCGCAGAGATTTATTGGCACTTTCTATTTCAAATTAATGTTTCTTGGTCTTGCTATTTAAACCTGTTGTAGCCTACAGTGGTAAGGCTGTGTAACAACTCACTTGTTATGGACCTACTTTTTTCCGGAAGGTATTGTCAAGTGTTCTTTAGCATGTCAAAACATCTTTAGTATGAAATCCAGGGCTTCTTTATTTTGTTGTAAGACTGTGGTAGCCTAGCAGTTAAGGTACTGGCCTCTGGACCAGAAGGTCCAGGGTTCAAATCCCGCCTATGCCAAGCTGCCACAATTAGGCCCTTGAGCAAGGCCCTTAATGCACAATTGCTTAGATTGCAAGACTGTATAAGTAGTAAGTCGCTCTGGATAAGGTCGTCTGTTACATGCTGTAAATGTACAAATGTACAATGTAAATGTTGTAAAAAAGAAAAACTGTTTTATAAAACTAATAAGACACTGAGCCGAAGGCAAATGCCATAAATAAACACATCTGTGATGTTATTCATGATAACACATGACCTTAAGTGTTATGTTGTTTAAATACTCTATTAGAATAATAATGTAATATATATTAAGATACACTGCTTACATGTATACATATTTATTGCTATAACAACCTACATCCATGACTGGAATTCCAGCCTGTGACCTGTATCCCCTGATGCCACAGCCACAAACCATTGATGAGGAAAAGTAAGGTTAACACATGAAGGGTGGAAATAGATTAATTTTGTTGAATAGATAAAAACATAAATGATATTATTTCTTATTGTAGGCTAACAATCATATTAGTGAACAATACCTTGCCATTACCTTATCTCTGTCATGCATATTTAAATAATTATGCATTTGCTAATGTTAATAGAAGGCCACTGTTAAAGGCAGATTCATGACTGTGCATGGTGTTATAATAAAATGCCTTCAGTAAAATTAATCAAGTGATTTTTCTTAGGTCATTCCTCTTTTTTTGTAATGATGAGCAGAGACCTAGAAAGGAAATTGTGTGTGAGAATACTTAATTAAAATATATATTGATCTTCTAGA
Source organism: Parotocinclus spilosoma (assembly GCA_033117975.1). NCBI lineage: Eukaryota > Metazoa > Chordata > Actinopteri > Siluriformes > Loricariidae > Parotocinclus > Parotocinclus spilosoma. Next base: position 2,188 of record JAVSBV010154934.1, read on the forward strand.
TGGTCCAGCTATGCTTATAGTAATTCATTAGCTTTTTTTTAACATTTTAAAACCTCAAGCTGACCTAAGCATGAAATAGATGCATTTGATTAATTAACACTGTGAATTCTCATGCTGGAAACACACTAAGGTAAATTAACTACAGGAAAAAAGCTAACTTAAATTATAACAACAAAAAGAAAACATTCATCATTAGCCAGAAAATCAGTCACCTTCACTGCACTCTTTTAGCTATTTCACAATAAATGACAGACCACCATGAAACAGTAATAGTTTTAAAGTTCTAAGCTACAGCAGTGATGCTTTTAATTATTGATCAGTTGCGTCATTATGTTCTGCACACCCCTCATTTTCATGATCATTGTGAAAGGGAAGAATATGAAAAATAGAGTGGCTCTGGTGACTATTAACATAGACTTTTAATGTTCCTGTATGAAATATGTGCATGCAGACTGTGGGCTCAGTATGGCCACTTGCTGAGAATGCAACTGAAGAAAACATTCAAACTTGAATTAAGTAAAATTTATGACATTCATGGCAGGAACAAGGTTCCTTTGATACTTGTCAGACCTACAAATACTGGGTTAATGTGAAATGTAGAATTAACCTCACATATGTCTTTGGCAGTCAGCAGACCACTAAAATCACAGTGGCAAAAGTCTATTTTGTCTTGGATTAATGAGCAGAACTACATGACATGCCACTAAAATTCTGTACAGGCACTGCACTTTCCATAATGCCCAGAATCTTTCCAGAAGCTTGGATCAATTACGGTAACATGAAAATGGTATGGTATTGACAGCACATAGCTACATGTTTTGGCTAGACACATATTATCTTAGACTATATATTAGACTACTAATGCCAAGACATTCATAATTTATGCAATCAATTTAATCCGTTCTTCATTTCTTATCCATGGCAGAGTAATGCCCAATTTAGCGTTAACTCACAGAGTGTGTATTGTATTAAGCTGGCTTATTTTTACACATGTACCCCTATGAATGACAGGCAATGACAAGCAGAGTGGTACATCTGTGCCCCTCTAAATTCTTTGTATGCTCCAGTCCAACAAGTAGTCGCCCAGTCTTTGGAATGTGGGAGGAAACCGTACCCAGAGTACTCAAAGCAATCACACATGGTCACAGGAAGAACATGCAAATTGTGTAAGGTTGAACTGTGCCACCAGCTGGTGCTACCATGCCAGCCCAATTAAGTGAAGAAAAGGATTTGGCTAATTTCAGAAAAGAGTATTATTGGAATTCCTATTTTTTGTCTTATAAAACAGTTTTGTAACTGCAACAAGAATACCCTTTAGTCTCTTGTACTAGAAAACCACAGCATTGCATAGTTAGATGACAATTTTTCAAACACATTGGCTAATTGCTAACCTGGATACCCATTCATCTTATCCGTACATTCTGAATATCTGATTTGAAAACCATGGAGATTTATATGAATTTGTTCCCACCTTATACCTACAGCCACAGTTGTTGAATTCAAACACAATAAAAAAAGTTTAGTTAGGTATTGATATTTATAATAACTGCTCATAGTTATATTTTTAATTCAGGCTAACAGTGTTGGTTGGGATCGAGATCAGGATTCTGTGCAGACCAGATTCCTCCAGATAATACTAGATAAAGCATTTCTTTATGCATGCCATATGATGCCAATAAAGGCTTCACCCAAAATATTGCACAGACCAAATCCAAGCACCTCCATAATTCATTTCCCAAAATGTACAGTTGGCTACTATGCATTCAGCTAGGTAACCCTCTCCTGGCGTCCACAAATCCCACACTGCCATATGGTGCACTATATTTCTACCCCTTCAGAGTTTAATGGCAGTGTGCTCAACACTACTTTAGTGACACCTGGCATTGCACGTGGTGCTCTTAGTATTGTGGCCCGCTATGTAGTTTGTTAATGTGGATTGTTCAACGTCGCTTGTAATCAATCAATCAATAAAGTATCAATGGGGATTTATAACAGACAAGGTTACGTCGATAAACAAGGTTGCTTCTAAACTAGTCATACATACTTAGACTGGGCCAATTTAACATAAGCAAATTACTTTATGCATGTCTTTGTAGTGCGAAAAGAAACCAGAGCACCTACAGTAAACCTGCACAGACAAGGGGAAGACGTGCAAATTTTGTTGCGTAAGGCCGAGGTTGGGAGCTGTACGGTGACTTTGTTAGCTGTTGCACCACCAGTACATACACTGTACACAAAAATTGGGGAATTTGTAAAATTTTTGTCAGCAGTTTAAATAAATAAGACCATACATGTATAGGTTTCAAGACTTATGGTGTGTTATGTGTTAGGTAACTGGTGTCTATAAAATGCCCCTACTGTAAGTGAATGCCCCTGAACTGGATTAAGTGGGTATGAAAATGAATACATGAATTGTTTCTGTGTACACTGCAGGTGTTTTCCTTTAATTTTATGCACAAGATACTCATTTCGCCCATGTGTTGTATGATTTTAAGATTAATTACTTCTACCTCTGTTTCCAGCCCATCAAACACAAATTAAATATTTGACTACTAATTGCAAAGTGACTCTTAAAAAGAAGGACCAAACCCAAACTTGATACTCCTGTAAGGTTTCCATCACTGCGTAATTTAACAGTGGTATATGAACGTATTTATATTGAATGAGGTGTAGAATTTCAGCCAGCTGAGACAGCCATGTTCTAAAATATTATGTGACATGCCAAAGCCTGTGTTCATTACACATTCATTTAATATCTAATAGTGAGATACTTTATATATAAACACTGTAAATCCACATTTAACCTTAGGGCCAGATGCAATTTAAAACTAGAAACTAGACCATTATCTGGAAATTTCAGTGCCCAAGTCCTAAGTAATTGAGGATTTGCTTTCCCGCTGGAGTTTGTCATTGCGCATGGAGTGGAGCCACCTCACTTGACAGCAAGTACATTTCACTCTGCACTGTACGATTTCTGTCACTGCATCCAAATATAATTCATTTAGCCAGGCCCCAAGTTAAAATGACCCATTTTAGGTAAAATATGTGCAATGCTTAAAATGTCAGTTATCATTCAGAATATTTATGCAGACCATTCCAGCTGATTAGGTGGCTGCCTTCTAAACTGCGGTATAATGTTTTTGGACACTCTGGAACATGGTTTTGATATTATACTGGTCAGCAATATGTGGACACCAAAAACAGCTTCCATATGCAAAGACGATGGGCAGCCTTCATGAAACCTTTGAAAAAAGACAAACTGTAAGTAAATCACGCATCAAAAACTCATTTTAATAAATACAAATCCTTCGCAAATGCATAAGCATAAGCTTACCATCATCAGTGAATAACAAATTATGACCATATAATAAAGCTTTTGGGCTGAAGAATACAGCAAAATCCCTCCAAAATGTCACAGAATTAGCAAAGACAAATATTCTGATGCGAAACTTGATGTTTTCTTGAAGTAAGTGCATTCAAATCGATAGTATTTATTAGTCCATAGTGTTTCGAGTCTTAAAAAGAAAACAAATTGGCTATATGAATAAACGAACAATATTCTAACCCTATTGGTTTCTTACCGATCAACTAATCTCCTAAAGTGCCACCCTAAAAACAACCACCAGTGAAGCTACGTAACGTTTTCTCGTATCAGAGCAAGATCAGCCAGTGGTTTTTAGAATATTACACACATTAAATGTCATAGTGAGACAATTCACCCTAATTCATTGACCACAACAAAACAATTTAGCAAGCAACTGCTCCTACAGGCTTATAAAAAACAGGCTATAACTTGTTTTAAAGGTTATATATTTATTTAGTCCGAGCTTTAGTTCAAGTGAAGGTATGTCATGAAGAGTGTTTTACAAGCAATGTGCATGCAAATTCATTCTGTTCACTTTCATGAATGAGTATGAACATGAGGTTGATCCTTCATATGCAATAATAATGGTATCCATTTTTCTACATAGACTTACCAGTCGATTTTATTCTATTTAATCAAAAGCACATTACTGAGCCCAAGCACAGGTCTGCACAATGAAGTTTCACGTTAACAAATCTTCCTAAAGGTGTTCCTATAGTCAAAACTATGTAAAAAGCTATGTTGCTATGTAACACTAAAACCATGGTATTAAAAAGTCACTATTATCCTGGATTGCTATGCAGAACTACAAGACATACCACACAGATTCACTTCAAGTAATACATTCCTAATAATGTTCCAGCATCTTTCCAAACGCTCATAAAGTCCCAGTGTCTTTATGAGCGTTTGGAGTGTGAACATCCATAAATATTTAAAGCAAGTCAGCAATTGCTTATAGCTAAATGTTTTAGCCACTTATAACTGTATAACCGGCCAAAGGTACTCAAGCAAAGGCATTAATTTAACTAGCAAAGAAATGAGTTATGTTAGCATAAACAAAACTAACACAATTAATAAAAAAATCTTTTGTCTTAAATTGTTCTTCATTTTGCATCCGTGGCACAGTAATGCCCACTTCAGTGTTCATTTTAAATAAATCTAAATATTAATTGTTTACCATGCAAAAGTGTGCCCCTCTAAAATTCTGTATGTGCCTCAGTATGACAAGTATTCTAAAAACAACCCTGATGAAGCAAGTTAAGTTCTTCCCCAACACATTTTAATTATGGTAAAAATGTTTTCATACTGTGGTACTGCCATGCTGAAAGCTGAAGGCACACAATTCTCTAGAATGTCATTTTATGTCATATCATTAATTTTCCTGTGGACCCTGGAGACCAGCTCAAAATGTCAAATTATTAACAACCCCCGACTATTGTTCCTTGTCCTCCACAACATGTAGAATTCTTGTGTTGTGACTGCCAGATGGTGAAGCTTAACACCCAAGAGAATGGATCTGACGATTAGTTTGGTGCATGTTGGCCTTATACTTATATGCAGCTGCTCAGTGATGAACTCCTGCTGACCACTTTCCTGTGCCACATGCAGTTTGAGCCTAGTAAGTTTTTGGTCCAACTTGCCATGTTGTTATTCTAATGTATCACAATAATTTCATTTAGAATTGATAAATTATAAAATGGTTATTATGATTATTTATTTTGTTTATATTTAGAACTGGTGAATGCAACTGTAAATGCAATTATTGTTAAACGTTTCAGTCCAGAGAGGAGATCATATACTTCTAAACATACAATGTCTATTCACTTGTCATTTTTTAGCCATACAAGCTTTTCAATAGTTATAATATATTTTAAAAAATTCAGTATACTATGTTTTGTAGTATGCCTTGTTACTATATGTGTTATAGGTGTTTTAGGACACAATGATGCGGGAAGGAAGGAACCCCACGACATATAAAAATAATGGGGAAATAACTAAAAAGGCAGAGCAAAATGCTCTCCACATTACAAAAACAAAAAAAGGGAAAATTTCACGTAGCTCTGATGCATCCCAAATGGGAATGGCACCCACAGCTGATGCGAACGCGAATCCGTGACAATGTGCGACAATACGGCAGAGGGCAGACGTGCGGTGAGCACAAACGGGTGGCAATTTGGGATGCTTCCCAAAATCGAGTGGCACGGAGGAGCTCCAAGATGCCAGAGGGCGAGCGAGAGCCTGAGCGTGCGGTAGCACGTGATGAAGTCGAGCTGTGGTGCGTCTCAAATGGAGCATGCAGCCGGCTGGAGTGAGGCTCAATGGGAGCCGAGTGAGGACAGGAAGGGAAACCCTAAATTCTAAATTTATCCCTAACGCGCTAGATACCTCAGGGGTTTCCCCCGTACACATCCTTCGGCTCTATACGCCCCCAGATGTCACCATCTTTGAAATAATAAATCGCAACGCAAGCGAGGAACCGTACGTTCGTTAACAACGTGGCACTGAACAACGCTGAAGGTCGTACTTTTATAGTAGACCCCCCCCCAGGTGTTTGATATCACGTTGTCAGTTAAACACCGGATCTAAACGGCATCACCAGACGCTCTGTAACGACTGCTAGGGCGAGCCGCAAGCGCAACGGATATTTAAGATAAGCCTCGTAACATGCCTGTGCAGTTTCACATTTATGTTAGCTTGTTGTATCTCTGTGCTTCGCTTGCTATTGTTTCTACCCTGTCTACCGCTTTTACGTTTGTTCTCTTGTTTAGACCTTGTGTGTTAATTGATTGTTTAATGTGTGTTAACTGTTTGTTTGTTAGATGAGCCTTGTTCTATGAGTTCTTTGCATTCTGTTCTGTAATTTTTGTTATGATAATCACCCTGTCTGCGTTTATGTCATTCTCTGACTCCTGGCCAAGAATAATACCTGCACCTCCATACTCAATAAGTGGCGATTAAACCAGCTGGGGAGCAAAATGACTGGAGAGATCTCACAAAAAAAGTTCTTATATTTTGTAAAGTTTAAACCACTTGAAACAAACCAAAAAAGTATTTTTGTCAATTTATTTTTACTTTCAATTTTTTTTTTATTTAAAATTTTACAACATTTAAATAAAAAAAGAAAACAGCAAACTTTGCATGTGCAAACCTTCCTGTCAAGTCCAACTTCTTGACAGAAACCACAGAATCCAAACATTTCTCTTGGTCAATAAAAGTTATATTCTTCTGTAAACTGTAGGAATGTTTCTGCTTCCTCAGGCTCAAGGTTCCAGATTGTGAAGCTAATTTTTATGTTATAAACAGCCCTGTTGTTATATCCTAAAACGTTTCACTTAAAAGTGGGCTTTTCTTGGGTTTTGATTATTACAATTGTAATGATATACTAAGGTATGGAAGATGCAGTTCTCTGTTATTGCAAGGTCATAGCCCCTTTTAGGGAAAAAAGGCACCATAACTCTTGAACAATTTAGCATTACAAAATTTCAGCTTTTCACACCAGCAACCCACACACATACACGTCTCCTCATTATTTTTAGTACAATATATCCTAAAAAAAAAGTCAGGTACTTTAATTAGGAGAAATTGCTTAATACAATTAGGTATCTCTCACTGTTTAACTCACCATATTCTTTAACCCTAGCCATTCATAATTTTCTACATAGGTTCGCTCATGTAAATGCCAATTAATAAGATTGCATGGGTTACAACAATCAACTGTGAAATACAAAATTGCTGAATCTCTTTCAAACCACATTTTTTATTAGTGAGTCTCTTTCTACTCTTTTACTCTGAGTGCTTTCATCCTGATGGGAGTTCGCTACACAAGAGTGCCTGTCACCCTGCAGTCCTGCTGTTACTGTCCCCAGTCCAATAAAGTTTATTCTAGCCTCACTTCCACCTCTGCAACTTTCAAGGCTTCACCATTTGAATGTACCTAATTTTTCAAAAGGATAATAAGCTTCACCAAGGCTCTTTAAAAACAAAATCCGAATAGTATATAAATATAAAAGTAAGCATAGACAGACTATCGTATTAAGACTAAAGTGACATGTATATTCCATTCCACTACATCCTAAACATGCTCTGTTGGACTGATATGTGATGCCTGTGCAAGCCATTTGAGTGAACTCTTTGTCATGAGCAAAAGGTCAGTCTAAAATGATTAGAGTTTTGTATCTTGCATTTTCCTGCTGGAAGTAACCATCAGAAGATGGTACACTATGGTACATGGTCAGCAACAATTGACAGTCTGGTGCCTGTAGCACCTGAAGGTCCAGGAGGAATGTTTTTTAATTTCACTGTGGACTGTGTGTGATTGAATTGACAATAAAAGCCAACTTTGGTTTATTTATTTCAAGATTTTACATGTTGTATGTTAAGAGATCATAACCTAACAATTGACAAACCTCTAATCGTCACAAGCCATATGTTATTGGATTCACCAATTTAATATGGATATGAATATGTAGGTTGAACACAAACACAGGTCTAGAATTTTCTCCATTTATAATTAATCAGTTAAAGTCCTAACATTTATCCAGTAGACATTTATGGAAGGACACAAAGTAAGAAACTCACCAACATCCCAGAGTTGAAGCTGTTCTGTACCATGGAATAAGCTAAAATTCCTGCAAGTGAATGCCTTGAGCATACTATTTGAAGTTATTGCTAATAAATAGGTGTAAGCAATAAGCAAAAAGTAGTACAAACCAATCTAATCATTTAGATTTGCGTTCCAATCAGCTTGCCACTTTTAAGACTGGTGCACAGGGAATGAACGCAACATAACAAGAACTCATAAGTGACAAGAAACAGAAAACGTAGAAACAAAAGCTCACGATATGCCTGCAGGAAGAAATAGGAACAATACCAAAACCTTACTCCTGAGCATAGCACAAGGAAACAATATTGTAGAGCTGTCTAACAGAGCACATTTTGCACAAGAACAAAGCACAAAGAATAGAATTCACTGAACAAAGTACAAAGCACACTGGGCCAGGTCAAGTCTAAGACAGGGGATGACATACTTAGCACAAGAATGAATATCTAAAAGATCAGATTTCAAAAATGCAGAACTCTGCTTCAGATGTTAATACTCCAGCAAGTTGGGGCACCTTAAAAGTTCTGGTGAAGAACCCGAAGCTGAGATAACTAAAGGGTACTAAAAGCAAGCTGAGAAGCTGATTGTGTTGATAACCTGCTAATGTGCCATATTGCATTCCCAGTTAGAAAAGGAAATGGCAGCAAAATTATATATATATATATATTATAGTGTTATAAGAAAATGCATTAGATCATATACTGCCCCATCAGTTTGTCAATGTTAATGAATATAAACAAACAAATACTAATTTTAGCATTTATTTTGTTAAAACGATTATAATTTAAGTAATTTCTAGATTGGAATACTAAAACGTAAAAATACTAGAGTTCCGTTTATGAAAAAAACATTTCTTTTGACACCAAAGCCCCTGGATTCAGGGAAATATTTAATGCATAAGAAGCACTGCTACTTCAGTGTAAAAATCAGTACTGAATGGAATGTACAACTCTCCCCATGGAGACCAGCTAACCTTGCAGTGAACTGCAAAAAAACCTCTTTTATATAATAACAGCTTCTGATAAACCAATGTTGAGTGCTGTGTCCATGGAAAAAAATCACTTCCTACAAAATTCAATAAAAAAAGGATACAGGGACAATTATTTACCACATTATTTGGTAAAGACCAAGATACATTTATAAAACACATATATTTATATACATTTTCCAAGCACAAGGATTATACATTGTACTGATGGATTTCTGTGTTGTAAAATAAAATATGAAACATGTACATATATACATAACACAGACACAATATTCTTATATTCAGTACATTAAGACAGATGATTAAAGTCATAAAAACTGAAGCTCCTCTCTTTTTATTAATTCACATATTTACAGTTTGAAAGACAATTTAAGTTGGTCTCCTCTAAAGAAAAACAAATGAACGACTAATTACTTTTACCCTTTCTAAATTGTATATATGAACTGTACATATACAGTATAATGTGTACATTATTTGCTTTATTAGAAAGATGTTTTCCTAATGCAGATGCCACAAGGATTGACATAGCACCTCTATATTTAGGAACTTGACTTTAAAAGATATGACATTTTATTCATGTAGCTAAGAGTCTTTGATGCCACTTGGCTGTGTGAACACCCTAGCTCTTTTCCCAGTCATTAAAACAACAAATGAATTCATACTAACAAGTTGTGCACTTTGATGCACAAACATCACCTCACAACACCACACTAAATTAGCATTTAAATGGTGTCATAAAATAACAGACTTTTTTTAAACAGTTACCCAGCACTACTTGGACAATAAAGGATACTGTAAGACAGGAGCTCCCAGCCCTATGAGTGAGGGGCATAGCATATTTGATTGCACCATACATGAATTGTGGGTGTGGAAGGCTGGGTTTATTTCCATTAAAATACAGTTTATAGGTACATAGAGCATTTTATGTACAGAGCATTTAGAGTGTGCATTTATTAATGTCTTGTGTGCTGTGTGCTTTTCTCTTATTTCTGTGTGACTAGTTTATTACCTACCATGAGTAAGACACACACTTTAGTTACTGATGCGCTCTTCCTGGCTGACTCTAACTACACTGCCTATTCATTGCTTATAGTTCTTTTAAAAATGTGCTATCTGGCTAATAACAGTGAGCATCATTATGAAATATTGTTATGATGTCTTTCTTTTTCCGACAGCTCGGTGGATATCATTGCTGCCTCACAGCAAGGAGGTCTTATGTTCAATCCCTGGGTGGGACAGCCTGGGCCCTTTCTGTGTGGAGTCTGCATGTCCTCCTGTGTCTGCATGGGTTTACTCCTGGTACTCTGCAGTTTGGGATCCTCCAGGGATGTTCAATTGGGTCTCAGTCAGGGATCTGGGTGGACCACACAAGGTGGGCCACACAAGGATATTTACAGAGTTGTCCCTAAGTCACTCCTGTGTTGTCTTGGCTATGCACTTAGAGTCATTGTCTTGTTGGAACGTGAACCTTTGGCCAAAAAGTTCAACCTTGGTTTCATTAGACCAAATAAGTTATTCGCAGTATGGGAGTCCATTAGGTGCTTTTTAGCAAACTCCAGATGGCTACCCTTGTATTTTACTGAGGAGAGGCTTCTCTATGGCCACTCTGCCATAAAGTCCAGATTGGTGGAGTGCTGCAGTGATGGTGGATCTTTTGAAGGCTTCATCCCTCTGCACACAAAGGCACCACTTACCCATTTTGGCACCACTTACCCATAAAGGGTTCATAAACAAATTTGAAGCAAAGACAGACAGTTGCAGTAGAATCGGTTGACCCCCCAGTGACTGTCAGTGTGACACAAGTATAGGTATTCGCTTCTCCAAAAGATTAATTGATAAGCTCCTGCTCTGCCATCCTAAAACAGTCTGTAAAAGAAATGGTATGCCAACTTTGATTGATAATCTGGCAGGTTTCACAGAGCTCTAATCTTAACTCTGTCCACCTTCGAGAAGAATTGGAATGCAAGAACTTATTGGCCAAAATCAGTGCCAAACAACACATTTATGTTCCAAAATCTACTACAATGCCTTCTCAGAACAGAGGTGGATATATTACCAGCAAATAAACTTGTACTTTATTTAGGGTATACAACTGTATTTGCAAACATTTTATTTATTATACATCACAAAGTTGGTACATATTTGGACATATTACAAAAATGCATTTGGGTGCTAGGGTGGCACAACTGTAGGGTCGCTGAGGTCGGTCAGGGGATCATCGCCCACTGCCACAACAGCAACCCCACCAAACCCTGTAATGGACTGGTGGCACATTACATGCCAAAATGCACAATGTCAGTCATCTTCACTGTTAGGTTAAAAAATACATAATTTTATTAATAAATAAATGTATCCAACTCCATATTAGTAATGAAAAGATTCTTCAAGCATGTTCTGTATACAACCACTGTATTACTGGTATTGCTATACTATTCATCACAGCAATTATTATTTTATTGTCCAGGCACTGGTATAAATAAATCAGCACTATTTAAAATCAAATAGCACTCAGTTTTCAGGTTAATACATCATGAAAAACAAAACAAGACCATCTGAGTATTGACATTAATTGGATACAATGCACTATGTAATTACCGCACAGTTATTTATTTTATTTTCTATCCAACCAATTTGAAGCACTTGTCATTTTCAGGACATTGACTTTAAATGGTCCCCAAAGAGAAATCCATGTACATGAACATTTTATAGGCAGACTTGTTAGTTAGCAGACTTCATCGTGTTTGTCTCTGCCTGCATGGGGAATTGGGGGATCTATTTTATTTCGAACAATGAAAAATGCAATTACTTACAACACTCATTCACAGCATACATACAGTAGATACGTGCAAGTTAAACATAAATATGAAATAAAATGGAAGCTAATGATGAGTATGTGCTAAAATGTTACATTTAAGGTATTTTATATTACAGATAACATCTGGTTTCAAATATATGAGATTTTATTTTACTCAAGTACACAGGTTACAAACTAATGAGCTAACAAGCTACTTTGAACAATGGCTGTATCATGGAAGAAGAATGGAAGCACAACTTGGTGCTATACAGTCAGAGTTTACTCTATGGTAGCTTAGTGGGACTGTGGTAACTTAGCGGTTAAGGTACTGGACTCTGGACCAGAAGGTAAAGTTAACAGTAAAGTTTACAGTAAAGTTGTAAGTGCCATTTGTGAATTTATGCCACTGTATTATTATGCTTGATAAAGGTTTACCAAAGTAATCCATTGCCCATGTGGTTATATCAGCTATTATTGAACCATAATTCTTGAAGAAGTGCCGTCTGGAGGATCGGAGATCATGGCTGTTCAGCTTAGCTTTTTGTTAAAATGTGTTGATAAACTGGAGATCCTCTGCTCATCTTTGCTCCTCAAAGGTTCTGCCTTTTATGGATACTGATTTTGTACAAAATCATGATAATAATCACCTGCTGACATAATCTGTTTGAAATCATCCCACACCCTTTGTTTGGTTCCATAATTTTTTATCGGTTAGTTAAGCTTGGATGTTAACCAGCCATTTAAGTTGGATATGGTATTAAATCTACTTGATAAACAACAGCAGTGCATGAGCTATGACTCAGTGTAAACTGATTGTGGTGGAGATCACACTAGAGATAAGCTATAAAAATAATTGGAACTCTTGGCGTCAACGACATAAGACAGATTTTGTTCAGAGATTACATAGGCTTTGCTATAGATTGCACTGCAGGTAGCCTTGGCACCCATGTCGTGTGACATTGTAGCAGAGAACAACATGAGACCAGACAGACACAATATATATATATACACTACCGTTCAAAAGTTTGGGGTCACTTAGAAATTTCCTTATTTTTGAAAGAAAAGCACAGT